>OZ038479.1:42920362-43155362 GCA_964036315.1 Acanthosepion esculentum
GTGATAAAGACAAAACAGACTAATGCGTTAACCCGAGCATTTTCAAAAAAATGTTTTGCAGGCGAAGAATAAAGCTAAAGCAGGTATCGGATTTGTACTAATAATATAAATACCATCTACAACGAGTTCACACCAGCAAAAAAAAAAAAAAAAAAAAAAAAAAACTTTGGTGAGTCTTCGCCGTTTTTGTTTTGTTTATTTCTCGCACCGCTGATGAAGGACACATTTAATCTCCGTGTTTCAATTTTGTCTTATGATTAACAACTGATATATAATAAATTCTTTTCGCGATGATCACATTGGTGCCTTTTCGTTTTCCATTGTTTTCTTAACCAACCTACTACAAGAAGTACGCGTGGACTCTTCCCCCCTCTCTCTCCCCCCATGAATATGCATGCACACAAACACGCACACATATATGTGTGTGTGCCTGCATATATATGTCTGTGTGTGTGCATATGTGTGTGCATATGTGTGTGTGCGTATATATATGAGTATGATGTGTGTGTTCATATGTGTGTGTATATATATATATATATATATATAAAACTGTGTGTGTATTTGTGGACATGAATGAAGTACAGTCTAACCCGGATATAAGAGACCCTGATATAAGAGAAACCCGGATATAAGATAGATTTTCTCTGGTCCCTAATTAGAGCCTGTGTTAATAAAACAAAATAGACCAAACCCGGATATAAGATAAACCCGGATATAAGATACTTATTCTCCGGTCCCGACAACTCTCTTATATCCGGGTTACACTGTATATGTAATTCAAACAATAATAGATAAAATAAAATTTATTTATCAAAACAACTTCATAATACCCTAATACTTAAAATACAACCAAATTATATAAGAAAAAAGAAACAATGGGTAAATGAAGACATATATACATACAGTGTAACCCGGATATAAGAGAGTTGTCGGGGCCGGAGAAGAAGTATCTTGGCCCCGGGTTTTTCCCGGGCCTTGATCACGCTTTCTCGGTCTTTAGGCTAAGATCACGGTGTAGTATCCGTTCGCAGATTACTCGCTGGACGATCGCCTATGGGGCTGAGATTCGATCTCTGATACAGGCCGGTTGCAGGGATTCGTCGCTGCGCTGGTAGTATCGCAGCTACGTCTAGCTATGACCAGCTTTGACAAGCTATGACCAGCTAAGACCAGCTAAAGACCAGCTAAAGACCAGCTAAGACTAGCTATGACCAGCTAAAGACCAGCTTTGACAAGCTAAGACCAGCTAAAGCCAAAGCACTGCGGCCCCGGTGTAAACTCAGGTCCATTCCCCCTCCCTTCCCACGTTAAACCCCGACCTTGTGTCACAACCTGGCCCTGTGGGAGGTCAAGTAGATACCTAGTATCTGTTCGCAGATTACTCGCTGGACGATCGCCTTTAGGCTGGGATTGCAAACTGATACAGGCCGGTCGCAGGGATTCGTCCCTGCGCTGGTAGTATCGCAGCTACGTCTAGCTATGACCAGCTCTGACCAGCTTGGACAAGCTAAGACCAGCTAAGACTAGCTATGACCAGCTAAGACTAGCTATGACCAGCTTGGACAAGCTATGACCGGCAAAGACCAGCGACCTGAGAGGAAACACTCGGGTCAAACCTCCCTTCCCTTCCCACGTTAAACCGACCTTGTGTCACAACCTGACCGTGTGGGAGGTCAAGTAAATCCCGGGCCTTGATCACGCTTTCTCGGTCTTTAGGCTAAGATCACGGTGTAGTAACTGTTCGCAGATTACTCGCTGGACGATCGCCTTTAGGCTGGGATTGCACACTGATACAGGCCGGTCGCAGGGATTCGTCCCTGCGCTGGTAGTATCGCGGCTACGTCTAGCTATGACCAGCTTTGGACAAGCTAAGACCAGCTAATGACCAGTGGCCTGGGTGGAAGCACCCGGGCCTATCCCCACTTTCCCCTTTTCCCACATTAAACCGGCCTTGTGCCACATCTGGACCGCGTGGGAGGTCTGGTAAACAATATCTTATATCCGGGTTTCTCTTATATCCGGGTTTGGTCTATTATATATACATTAACACAGGCTCTAATTTGGGACCAGAGAAAATCTCTCTTATATCCGGGTTGCTCTTATATCCGGGTCACACTGTATTTGTCATTAATGAAAAAAAATAGTTATAAAAAAAGAAGACTGATGTTATTGTTATATTTTTATGTGTAACCAACCTGAACCATGACGAGAAAAAGTAAGAATTACTATACTACTTCTTTTACCAAATTCTGTTAATTCTTAAATTTACTAATTTCTATTGAAACAAATCTCTTAGACAAATATTGGATTTTAAGAGGTTTTTAATTTTTTCGTTTTCACTTATAGTAATTAATAACATTTTTGAACAATAAGAAATCAAGCAGATTGAAATTGCGATTCAATTGTCTGGCAAGATTATTTTTGAGCAAGGAACTAAATCTTTTCACCGGTTACTCTATTTCCTTGATTCTGTTCAGAAACTACACATGTTTTATTTCAAAATAATTATTGTTTTTCATTGCAATTTCTTTAAAAATATGAAGTTTTATTGATTACAAAATATTGTCGAGCTTGAGAAAGAAATATCAAGTCCAACAATTGCAGCAACTTAATTTCTGTTTGTTTTTGTATGAAAAAGTTATTTGCTCTAAAAAGGTAAGTAAGCTTCCTATAAGCCCCCAAAACACATTTTAAATAATTTATTAAATGCATACTTTGAATTTAAATTTTGATTTATTTGAAAGATAAAAGCCTAAAGCTAATGTGAATTTTTTTGAAAATTCAATTTTTCAAGAATTTTTAAAACATTGACACAATTTTTTCGCCTTTGTATTTTAGAATTTTAAATGATTTTATCATGCATGAGATCGCTAAAAAAAGAGCATAGTCTGATGAAAAAGACGCCAAACTTGACGAAATCAAAATTTTATCGTCTAATTGTTTATGTTACTATTAAGAGGAAAGAACAAAGTAATTTTTAATTTTTTTTTTTTTAATTTTCTGTCTAACATTCTAACTTTTGATAGAAAAACTTTGTCATCACCGGAACTCTAAATAACATGGCGAATTTTTTGTGTATTTTTTTTTTATGACAGACATTAATTTTGAAAATCTTGCAAAAATAGAAATAATTGTCAGATTTTAATGAAACTTTCAGAAACTATTCAGGAATGATGGAAATTATTATAAATATGTTATTTTTTTTTTAAGTCATTATAAAAATATTGTTTTTTATATATATATATTACCCCCCCCAAAAAAATAATTTAATGAAACCTCTAAAAATTCAATGTCAAAGCACGCAAGTCATTATCTCTATCTATAAAAGGCAGGATGTGTTTGTGTGTGTGTGTGTGTGTGTGTGTGTAACGAATGCACGGCCGCAATTTTCGACGGATTTGAACCAAAAATTACATGCACATGCTCCAAGATAGCGGGAAGACCAAGACTGACTTTGCATTTCCCAACTCCCATTGATAGTGGAAATAATCGATTTTTTCATGCTTCTACAGTAGTTTTCATGAAGTTTGTGGCCATTTTCTACTGGCCAGAGTGAGAGCCTATAGCTGGCTGCCACAAATAGGCAGGAAGATTCTATTGGCCAGCGTGAGAGCCAACAGCTGACTGACACGAATGTTAACTAGCATGCAAAAAAAATCGATAGCTGCATTCGTCACAAGTGGGAAAAATTTAAATCTGCATGGCACTTTACACCAATTGGCTCATTCGCTTGCTTTTGATTCTGATTCCGCAGAACTGGGTTTGGGTGTGAAAATTATTTGTTGTTAACATTCTTTTTTAATTCGGTTTTTCCAGTTACGAGTCCTTTTTTAAAGCTGATCGTTTTGTGTTCATTTTGTTTAGTTCTTTTTTCGTAACAGATTTAATGTTTAGTATAGAGCTTAGAAAAAATTTGATGTGTGAGATAGGCAAGAAGTAAGGCATGTAGCAACATCAGCATGGCAAAGGGCACTCCTTTAAAGGCAAGGAAGGGCAAAAATATTTTAAGTCAAGTGTAGGTATGTCCAATATTTCGCTAAAAAGTGGTATACCTTGACGACAAAAGGTCCCCAAATTGATAAAACAATTTTTAAGGTTTAAATATTTATGTTGTTATTAAAGAGGAAAGACCAAAGTATTTTCTGAATATTTTTTCAGATTTTTTAATCCTTCCTATAAATGTTAAAAATTTTATTAAAAATCTTGTTTTTTTTTCGAGTCAAAAAATTTCGTAAAATCGAACTTATCGACATTTCTGTCGGAAAGATCATAGTTTGTTAGTTAAAAAATCATGAAAAATAAATTACACCTTTTTCTTTTGTTATCTTAGGAAATTTAGAATGATTAAAGTATACTTAATGTAATTTGAAAGAAACATTACTTACATTTTTAGCAGAAAATTTTTTAAGAGAGATATTTCCCACCAGGGTAGTCTATTTTCACAGGCGTTGATTGATGTACGTCAATATATTCACAACTTACGGTACTGAAATTTATTGTACGGTACCGCCAAAGTGATATAATTCGTTCTAATTTTAAGTGAATCTGGTTAGTAGATTTTTTTTTTTTTAAATTCACTTTCAAATTTTTTTTTTTTTTTTTTTTTTTTTACCTTACGTTTGAGGAAGAATTCTGCACTGAAAATAACATTTAAATTATGAAAGAAAATCAAATTTTACAAGTAAAAATAAAACAGTAAAAAAAATACATTTTTTTAAATTGAGGGTTATTATTTCAGTCATGAAATATTTTTCTGAGAATATAAAAATTACATGAAACACCATTAATTGAAACGGGTTAACTTAATGAAATGAGATTTTATTTCTTTTTTATTAAGGCAGATTTTTTTCTATTTATTAATAATTATATGGCAGTAATATGAGTTTTATTTTATTTATTAATAAAATTAACATGCTAATTAATAGCAGCTATGTTGGTTTTGTTTTGACTCGACAAGTATTTTTTAGTTTGAGTAGTAGCGAGCTAACTCCAGAAAATTTAAACTCCAAAAATCGTTTTAATTGATAATTTGTCGTGTGGATAATAATTCCAAAGTAATGTACAATGAATTTATGCATTCGATTTCAAACTTGAAAATTTGGGTGGACTTCCAAGGGCGTTTTTTTTTTTTTGTAATTGTAAATAGTCGATATTTTCTTTTATCCCACTATTCGATTATATTTGAATAGAAAAAGAAAAAAATTGAAAATAATACGACGATATTCAGAAAACTTGACAAGCGTTGTTTTCTTGTTACAAAGCCATTTCTGAAGTAAAAAAAAAACTTGCTTCTATCAAAGGAAACTACTCATGTGACATTATTTCAACAATGTGCATCCGTACTTTCGTTGTAGACGATTTTAAATACAATTTTGGAATATTAAAAATTATTTTAAAAATAATTATGGTTGTCAGATTTTAATAAGCTTTCAAATTTATGATCTTTAAAAAGTAGAGAACATAATATATCATTTCCATAAGGTTGCAGAAAGAACTTAATGTATAAATATATAACAACCTTTTGTCATATTGTGTATTTAAAATTGAAAAAAAAAAGAAAATTAATGTAAAAATTTATTGTTCATCAAAAAATTTTTTTTCTTTCAGATAATAATTACCTTCGTATATATTATTCAGAAAAGCCATTAAAAACTTTCTTAATTAAATACTGTCTTAGTTTTATTGGGTTTTGTATTTTTACAATTGAGGTAAACGTTTGGACAATTTCGGACATTTTTTTAACAAAAAAATCGATGATTTAGATTTTTCAGAGTTTTGTGCATTTAATTAAAAAAAAAAATTGAGGTTGCAAATAAATTTTTTTTTGTGTTTTCATAAAATTAAGTTCGAGGGGGGTAACAGATATAAAAAAAAAATATTTATACCATGACTTTCAAAGAGACAAACATTTCTAAATTAAGTTCATTCATTTCTGAATAAGTTCTGAAGTTTTCATTAAAATCCAACAAGTAGTTAATTTTTACAAGAATTTCGAAATTAATGTGTCTTTCAACTGACAAAAAAACAACTAAAAAAAACGCTAAAAAGGTCAAAATTGGACATACCTAGTCAAGTGATAGCGATTGCTGTATGAGTCGTACAATTTTTTAATCAAGCACGGACAACGCCGGGCCATGCTGGTAGTATTAGTTAAAAACACAAGGCTTTGAGGAAAGTAAATCATGTTTTGTTTTTTTTTAAATCCGACCTTGTCTACCTAAAATCAGCTCTGAATTGTAACATACAAAATTCAATAACAACAAAGATATTATTTAATTTTAAATGCTTTTAGTTGCTTTTATGAATATACATAATATTGTCTGAAGGCAAAACCTTTTTCGATGAAAAATGAATTTTTAAAAGAATTAATTGTTATTTCATAAATTATTTTATTATTTTTACATTAAGTTGTTAAATATTGTGAAATTAGTGGAAATGTCCAATCCTGTATTTAATGATTTTTTTAAGTACATGTATCTGTACAGATTATAAATTGCACAAGCTTTTTACAATCAATGAACCAACACTTACAAAAATTTTACTGTTTCTTGCCTTTGTGTCAATAAAAAGTTATAATTCAAATGTACGGAAGCCCAGAAGAAACATGATACAATAAAACATCACGTAACTTGATTTTGTATATAATGACTTGTGTGCTTCAACATTAATTTCTAGAGTTTTAATTAAATTATTTGGTGGGGGGGGGTAATATATATATAAAAAATGATTAAAAAAGAAACATAATAATTTCCATCATTCCTGAATAGTTTCTGAAAGTTTAAAGACAGAAAATTTTTTTAAATAATTTAAAATTACTTTGTTCTTTCCCCTTAATAGTAACATAAACATTTTGGTGATAAAATTCTGCTTTCATCAAGTTTAAGGCCGTTTATATCATGCTATGCTTACTTAAAAATAATGAGGTAAATAAGCTGTTCACGTAATGGTAAACTCACTTATGATCTTCCATACTATAACTTTCCTCACGTAAGATATCACTCGTCAATCAACACCGCTGTTAAGAAGACCGACTTACTCTCATTTTGAAGTACGTTTTTTCAGCGCAGAAAATAAGTAATCTTTGTTTCAAAATATATTAAATAAACTTTATAATTTCTAATTTTCTTAAATTAATTTAAAAAAAATCATAATTGATTTATTAAATGAATTTTAAACGGAGACTTTCACTTTTGTAAATAAAAGTTTAAAAAAATGGTGACGATTGATTTGCTGTCAGTTTTGCTGATTCAAAAAAATTCAAGATTTTTAACGAAAATTTTGGACATGCTAGAAATTATTAAAAAATGTAAAAAAAATAATCAAAAAATACTTTGATCATTCCTCTTGATAATATCAAACATTTAGACAATAAAAAATTATTTTCATCAAGTTTAAGGCCTTTTTTATTCATGCTATGCTTTTTTTATGGATCTCATGAACATGCCTATTTTAATTTAAACGTTTTCTAAAATTTTTGAAAAATCAAAATAATTCTTGCAAAAATTAATTATTCATCAAATAAATAATGTCCATTATAATAATACTAAGACATTTTTTAAACTAGGTACCCGCATGAAATTGCTGGGAAATGAACATAGCATGATAAAAAAAACAGACTTAAACTTGATGAAAATAATTTTTTATTGTCTAAATGTTTATGCTATTATCAAGGGGTATTTTCTCATCATTTTTCAATCATTCCTAGCATGTTCAAAATTTTTGTTAAAAAATCATGTTTTTTTGTCAGTCAGGAAAATTGACACAAAATCGATCGTCAGATTTTTTTTTTTTTTTTAGTAAACAAAAGTGATTTATCCTGTTTAAAATCAATTATATGGTTTTTAAATTTATTTTAAGAAAATTAAAAATTATAAAGTTTTTTTAATATATTGTAAAACAAACATTACTTACTTTCAGCACCGAAAAAATGTAATTTAAAAATAAGACAAAGCAGCTCTTAACATTTGGTGTCACTTGACGAGTGATGATTTCATCATGTATTGACAGCTTACACGAGGAAAAGTTATCGTACAGAAGTAACATAATTTAGCTTTAAGTGAACCAACTTATTTACTTCATTATTTTTAAGGAAAAGTTTCGGCGCTCTAATTTTATTTGTTTTTTGGTACTTAGCTTTCCACCTTTATGTTTATGATGCTTTAAGAAAAATATAATTCTACAATAAAATTTTAAAATAAGACTGTTGAGAGTGAGATGAAATTTCTTAAGAAAGGTATCTAATTAATTAGGTACCTTTCTTATGAAATTTTATAAGTGTACATAAAATATTATAATTTTATGTACTTTTATTACATTTTACAGACAACAAAGTTTAGATACCAACGCAAACCACGTGGTGTTTTATTGTATTCATGCTGCTTTCAGTCTTCCGTACATTTGAATTACAGCCGTTTTATGGACACAAAAAACCATGTTATATTAGATTTTTATCTAGTCGGGGTTTGCTGATTGTAATAAGCTTTACAATTTATAATCTGTAAAGATAGATCTACTTAATGACAACATCGGCTAAACTTTACACCATTTTCCTTAATTTTAGAATATCTAACAATTTTAGTGTAAAAATAATAAAATAATTTAAGAAATAACAAAGAATTGTTGTAAAAATGTATTTTTCATCGAAAAAGTTTTTTGCTTTCAGACAATATCCGTATTCATAAAAACAAGTAAAAGCAACTAAAAGCTTTTGAAATTAAATAATATCTTTGTTTTATTGAGGTTTGTATGTTACAATTCAGAGCTGATTTTAAGGTAGAGGGAGTCCAATTAAAAAAAAACATGATTTACTTTCCTCTAAGCATTGTGCTTTTAACAAATATAATCACTAAATTACTATATATACTTTTGAATTTCTAGTTTTCATAAAATTAGTTATGTGGGGGGTAATAAATATAAAAAAATTTTTACCATGACTTTCAAAAAAATACAACATATTTATAATAATTTTCATCATTTGTGAATAGTTTCTGAAAGTTTTATTTTAAAAAATCCACTAAAATTTTTTATGTTATTTACTAGGACATCCACTGATGAAGAGAAACAAAGGTTTTTTAATCAAAATTTAGAATGTTCTAAAAAAAAACAGAAAATTTTGAAAATAATTAAAAATTACATTGTTCCTTCCTCTTAATAGTAACATAAACATTTTGATGATAAATTTTGTTTTTGTCAAGTTTGGCGTCTTTTTCATCATGCCATGCTCTTTTTTTTACTGATCCCATTGAAGTACCTATTTTAAACCATTATAATTTAAAGTAAGGATTTCTGAAAGTTTCATTAAAATTTTTAAAATATTTTTTCATTTCCTCCCTGTTATTGACACTGAAAAGTCCTTGAAAATTTCTCCTTGAAAATATAATCTGAAAACATTAAAAATTTTAAATTGTAGATTAAGCATGTTTTGATATAAATTTGAACTTTTTTGTAATGCCAAGATAGTCAATAATTAAGTGTTGCACCTTTTATCCAAATGGCCATGCATCTCCAGGAAATATGAATATTGTATAGATTCTCCAAATACTTTAGCTTATAGGAGAAAGTCTTTCATAGGTACCGCAACTAATTTGTTATATCTAAAGTTTAAAATGATTTTTTATAAATAAAAAAGCTTTCATTTTAGCTTTAATTGCATGGTAAAGGATTAAATTCAAATGCTGTTAATTAATTAAATTTATTAATTTTTATTTAAAGAAATCTCTTGGATTTTTAAGTGTTTTTTTTTTATTTTGTTCTTTTTACTTAACATTTAACAAAAAACATTGAGAATGCTATATAATGTTCTGAAATATTGTCCTTATGCAAAACTATTTTTGAGCAAGGAACAAATTCTTTTTTTACACCAGTTATTGTAATTCTTGGTTCTATTCACCATGTTCATAAACTACACAAACTTTCTATGTTTAATTCCTTTTTTAATTGCATTTGATTTAAAAATAGGAAGTTTTATTGATAGTGAAATATTTTCGATGTTGAAAAAGAAATATCAAGTCCAAAGGCAACTTAATCTTGCTAGTTTTTGTATGAAAAATTTGAATCCTAGAGAACGGGTAAGTTATACTAATTGTCATACATTCTCCAAATACTTTAGCTTACAGGAGAAAGTCCTTTAGAGATAATTGTTTTTAATATTTCATGTATTTTCCTGTAAACATTTTTGTTGTCATTTCTTAATACAGAATTTTAAATGTTTATAAAGTATTCTAATGATGTTTTTTAAATGTAAATAATTCTTGTAAAAATTCATCATTGATCAAAAAATATTGTTCATTATTTTATTCATAAAAGCAATTAAAATATTTTATAATTATAAATGTCTAAGTTTTATAATAAAACTAAGACATTTAAATAGTAATGTTCACAGGTGAGTGATGCCTAAAGAAGGTTTAAAAAATGAAAATATATTTCTAAAAATGAAAAATCTTTCTTGAAGCTTTATTTTTAGGTTTAATTCAAAGGTAAAGGGATAAATTTACTATACCTAGTATGCAAAATACTTTGGTGTATTTAAAACCGAATTTATATTGATTGGAACAGACTTTTCTGTTTTCAGTAAAATCGAGGATGTCTGCCATTAAAAGATATTTCTAAACAAAAGTTAATTTTCTGTTTTAAAAATCTTGCAAAATAGAATATACTTTTTTTCAAAGATTATATGAGGAAAATTAGGAAATTTACTTTACTTAATCTAATTTAGTTTACTTAATTTAATTTGAAACAAACATTACTTACTTTTTCAGCATAAAATACATAGTAGACAATAAAAAAATACATTTCTTAACCATAGCCACTTATTTGTCATGTGTTGGTTGATGATATTGACAGCTGAGGTCAGGAGAAATCATTGGACAGATGAACAGAAGTGACATAAATTTTACCCAGTAAATTTTACAAATTAAATTTTAAGCAATCTAATATTGATTTTTAATTGGTAACTCCACTAATTCACAATACCTATGATTTAAAATGAATTTTTAAAAATGAAAAAGCTATCTCAAAGCTTTCATTTTAGCTTTAATTGAAAGCTAAAGAATTAAATTTACTATTTCTAGTAAGCAAAATAATGTGTAGTGTATTTCAAGCAGAAAATATATTGATTGAAATCAATTTTTTTTGTGGCTAATGGAGCTGATTAGCACCCTTTTTAGTCATCTTTCAACGGAATGTAATTCTCTGTTTAAAAAATCTTCCAAAAATAAAATCTACTGTTCTGAAACTTTATTTGAAGAATATTAGCTAATTTAAAGTATAATTAATCTGATATAAAAAAAAAATTACTTTAAGTTTAAAATAACACAGAAATGTATTTATTTTTAAAACAAACATTAGCTGTGTCTGTCTATATTTCTGAGATGAGGTATTATGTACAGTATTTACATTAGTCGGACTATTGTCCTCATCTTTGTTGCCATATTTGTCACAACGTTTCGGCCGTGGAGAACTTTCAGAGGGAAAATTAGCAGGAGATAACTGACATCCATCAAACATGGCTCGTGGAACTAGAACAGTCTACCCCAGTGATCGAAATAAAGGGTTCGGTTCGAAATTCCAACCACCTGAAGAAGGCCGGAGCGTACAACGGCCGAAATGTTGTGACAAATATGGCGACAAAGATGAGGACAATAGTCCGACTAATGTAAATACTAAACATTAGCTGTGTTTTTTAACTGACATTAGCCATGTTTACATGACTGATGAGTGTTAAAAGGTGATGACAGTTTCATTGTTGTCCTACAGAGACTTTTATCTGTTAAAGCATAATTTAAGAAAATGAGGGAGAACACCTTTTTTATATAATTTTTTAAGTATTCAGTAATCTTAAAAGGTTGGAAAATATTCTCCATAATCTAATTTTAGGAATGTTGACTTTAAATTTACTATAGTCAGCTCTCTTATTTACTGATAATGTCATATATGGTCATCCATACTTTCATGGTCATGTTTATACACATAAAAAAAAATAAAAAATTATTTTAAAAATCTTAGTTTTCAATGTTTGATTAGTAAATATAGTTTTCACTTAATAACAATCTCACCTAACATGAGAAATGTTCTATGGAATGTTTTAAAGATTCAAAACTTTATAAAATATGATTATTAAAATTAAAACAATTCTTGTAAAAATTCATTAATCATCAAAAAAATTTTTTTCTTAAGACTATAATGTCCTTAATGTATCTTATTCATAAAAGTAATTTAAAGCCTATCTATTAAATAATGTCATCGTTTTAGTGCATTTTTTTTTTATGATTCAAAGCAGAATTTAATTTCTCTAAATTTCATGAAATTAAATGGGGTGGGTAATAGATGTAAAGACAAAATATTTTTACCAAGATTTTCTAAAAATAATAATTTTGACAATAATTTAATTCAGTTCTAAATAGTTTTCATCCCATACTCTAAGTCTGATATGCTGACTTCACCTTGTTTGAGAAACTACCCAAATCAGCTCAGTGGTCGTTATCCATCTCTCCAATATTCTTGTCCTTTTGCCTCTACAGGATGCAAGTGTAAAGTTATGTCCTTCCCCTCTGTGCTCATTTCCTTCCCCTCTGTGCTTGGTGGCTATGAGTACACTTAAATCAACAGCAGTTCATTTGATAGTCAATGTGACATTTGCGTGAAGCATGTATCTGGCATGGTTTTGAAATCAAAGTTGTCCTTTTCCTAGTGAAGAACTCATGGTGCTGCTTTTGTTTTTCTATTCTATTGTCCATTCCAACACCCACACATCCATGTCCACTGATACACAATTTAATAATAATCTATTGGCAAATCTGCTCTAGTTTCACATGCCATCCAAAATAAAATATATCCTATTGCATTGTACAACTGATTTTGTTTTTCTGTTCCTATGCCCATTCCAACACCCACACATCCATGTCCACTGATTCAAGATTTAATAATAATCTATTGGCAAATCTGCTCTAGTTTCACATGCCGTCCAAAATAAAATATATCCTATTTCATTGTACAACTGATTTTGTTTTTCTGTTCCTATGCCCATTCCAACACCCACACATCCATGTCCACTGATACATGATTTAATAATAATCTATTGGCAAATCTGCTCTAGTTTCACATGCCATCCAAAATAAAATATATCCTATTGCATTGTACAACTGATTTTGTTTTTCTGTTCCTATGCCCATTCCAACACCCACACATCCATGTCCACTGATACATGATTTAATAATAATCTATCAACAAATCTGCTGTAGTTTTACATGCCAGCCAGAATAAAATTAAATTCAATTTCTCATTTTACTTGCTGAGAATTTGTATTGTAGAATATTTTTTGAATCAGAATAAATTGGAAATGTGTCAGATTTAAAAACCAATTCATGATTCTTTCTGCCTTGATTGTTTTGTGTTTAGAAATTGTTGTAACCTCGAAAGGGTGACTAAATGAGGAATGACCAAAACAAAGGTTGGAAATGAAATTGTAATCTTTATAACATCTGCAAAATACAATACTCGTTAGTGGCATGAACTAGGTAAACCACTGCTAGTAGTGGACTACTTAGACAGTATTTTACCCCGACTTACAATAATGTCCTACATATTTATGAGGATTGGGACATACCCATTAGTGTTTATAGGTATGGTATATAACAGAAATCTAGTTAAATAAAAATGAAAAGTTAAACTCACTTTGAATTAACAAATGACATATTTCTGTTTGATTGACATATAGTATAATGGTGCATTTTTTAGGTTTTTTGCTCACTTAATTTATTTTTTCTTTTCCAGTTAGCATCCTTGAGAGTACCTAAAACCATGATGAATATTCATGAGAAAGAAGGCTTTCTTACAATGTGAAATTCATGGATTAGTTGTTAACTTTTAGTCCACACAGTGGAGACATAATAGAACACACATAGAGGAGAAATCATTTGCAATGAAATTGGTGGTTTTATATTTGCCATGAATTCAAATCTCAAAAGAAACATGAAAACAAACACTGGTGAGAAACGTTTCCAGTGTGAAATCTGTAGAGTAAGCTTTTCCTTTAAATCGTTATTCGAAAGACACATGTTAATACACACTGGTGAGAAACCGTTCCACTGTGAAATATGTGGATTTAAGTGTTCCCAAAATTCACATCTCAAAAATCATATGTTGACACACACTGGAGAAAAAACATTCCACTGTGAAATCTGTAGAGAAAGATTTTCCCTTAAATTATCATTCAAAAGACACATGTTAATACACACTGGTGAGAAACCATTCCACTGCGAAATTTGTGCATTCAAGTTTTCCCAAAATTCAGATCTCAGAAATCATATGTTGACACACACTGGAGAGAAAACTTTCCACTGTGAAATATGTGGATTTAAGTGTTCCCGAAATTCAAATCTCAAAAGTCATAAGTTAACACACACTGGAGAGAAACCATATCACTGTGAAATTTGTGGATTTAGCTGTTCACAAAAAGGATATCTCAAAAGACATATGTTAACACATACTGGAGATAAACCATTCCATTGTGAAATCTGTGGATTTGACTGTTCCCAAAAAGGAAATCTCAAAAGTCATATGTTGACACATACTGGAGAGAAACCATTCCACTGTGAAATCTGTGGATTGAAATTTTCCAAAAATGGAAATCTCAAAAAGCACATGTTAACACACACTGGAGAGAAACCTTTCCATTGTGAAATCTGTGGAGTTAAATATTCCCAAAATTCAAATCTCAAACAACACATGTGTACACACACTTGACAGAATACTAGTGATACAAATTTAACCCAGCAGTTTGCTAGAGAGCATTGATAGATTAAAACCATTCATGGAAACACAACCAAAAATCACTAAATACCAGGGAAGCATATAAGATAGAAACAAGATTAACCAAACCTATACTAAAAGAGAAGGTGAAAGATCCCACTTCCAGGAAACCTAAAACTAAATCAGGTAGAAATATTTGTTGGAAGAAACAGAATGATTATTTTTTTTTATTAAGACACTCTGCTATGCGGTGGGGTCAGGGGAGGGGCTGTATTGGCTCCTCTTAAGACTATAAAGGTAATGGCCAATCCAGAGGTTGCTTTAACAGCATTGCTATAATCAGCATGTAATGAGTTTTCTGATATGTCAGTTGACAAACCAATGACAGCCCTGCCTTGTTTTAACATTAGTAGACAATTTAGAAACGCTTCCTCTTTTGGCAATGGACAGTCAAATATACTGAGTTGATTTCTGATCTACAACCAAGTAGAAACATCAACAAACATGTATGTACCATTTTGAATAAATATCACTTTATTTTTATATTTGATATTTCATGTTATTTTCATTTTTCCTTTATATTGTGGTGCATTATTAGAAGTAGTCCTTCATTTTATACAATTGTAACTGTGTCCACAACAACATTATTGCTTATTTTTACTGCATTTAACAAAACAAAATTTCCCATTGAACCTGCTATGTTTTGAATGATATTAAATGTGGTGGAATCATTCAAATTCTTCCAAAAGTGACACAACTTGTAGTTCTTTTTCAATTGTATACCAGTAGAGAAAGAAGATGACCATATTCTACTATGAGCAGAAGATCTGAGGCATTTCAGTTCATGGATGTTTGAAAATGAAGCAAACAGAATCCAGCAACAACATGGTAGAAATTAAGGGAACAAGTGGAACTGTAAATAAATTTCAGAATTGCATGGTTCTATCTTCAAGAATATACATGTTGAAAATATTGAGACATTTTTGGCAAGATGCTGATTACAGGCAAAATATGGCAATTTCAGGATTCTCAAGGAATTGAAGTATCCCTGATTGAACAAATTATTACAGGAACCAGACATCCAGAGTTGCAAAATCAATTCCTGTCAAAAGATGAGACACTCACACTTGAAGAATCTCTAAACGTTTTTAAGATCCGTGAAGCTTTATGAAGCTGCATGAAGCAGCTAGCTGAAATACAAGGCCAGTATACCCAGTTGTGCTATTAAGCACAATCCTCATAAACATCCATATAGAAGTTTGGCAACATGAAAAGCATGAGAAAACAAACCCAAACACACGTCACAATGGTACCCAAAATAGAAGCTAAAAAAAAGAAAATATCAGCAAAAGCATGATTTGCAGCATAAGAATAATGAGCATTAATTGAATCAATTCAAAATGGATGTGCTGTATGGACAATTCAAATAAATGTTCTATACAATCCCTGAGCAGGCTAGAAATGATATAAGAACTGAGGCATTTTCATTCGCAGTACCTAAGATTTAAAATAAATTTAAAAAAATAAAAAATCTTTCTTGATGCTTTTATTTTAGTTTTAACTTCAAGCTAATAGATTAAACTTAATATTGTCAATAAGCAAAATAATTAGCTCTATTTCAAAACTAATGTAAATTGACTGTAAAAATTGTTTTCTATTGGTTATATCTGTAGTTTTGAAGTCAAAACGCTGTGATCACTTGTGTGTTAATACCATTTTTGGTTTGTGACATATTTGTCTTATTTCTATTGCTTTGCCTACATTTGTTTTACATATATTATTTGCTTAATATTATTTTTGCCCTGTTGTTTTCTTTTCTTCTATTACTGTTTATTGCAAACTTTGTCAGTTCAGTTTATTAGGCATTATATTTAATCATGGCCAAGTACTCTAAAATTCATCATCTAAAATATTCAACATTACTTCATTCATTTTCTTCATTCACCACAATAAATTGGAAAAGAATTGAATTAATGAATGGGAAAACAGAATGCAAATATAAATTTTGTAAAAAATCAGAAAATACAAAGAAAAGATTGAAATTGTGATATGATATTGCTTTGTTATATTGCCTGTACCCAAACTATTTTTAAGCAATTGAGAAATTGCTCTTTTACACCAGATACTGTAAATCCTTGTTCTTTTTGACTGTGTTCAGAAACTATATTATATTTTCAAGTTCTTTAATTTTTAATGTGTAGTTGTATTGGTTAACTTAATGAAATATTCTTGAGGCTGAGAAAGAAATATCAAATCCTGACAAAACAACTGTAAATTAAAAAAAACTTACTATAATTAAACCAGACAGCAAAGATTGGCTTGAATACAATTTTATGTCTAAAATTTTGTGTATATGAGACTTCAAATTCATGTTGTAAAAAATAAATACCAAAATGAAGCCTGAAGATTTAGAAAAAGAAAGACGCATGCCCTTGTGTATGAAGAGTCACTGAGGTTAAAAATATCCCCAGGCACAGGAACAAGGTTCCATGAATGTCATTGCTGCAGCATGCTGGGTGAAAAAGAGAGAGAAGAGAACGATATAAAGAAGTATAGCGTTTTTATAGATGCTTACAGCCAGGTGCTGAAAGTGGTAAAACTATGTGAGGATAACTCACAAACCAGAAACAGTTGTAATAAGAACTTGTTGTTTTGACTAATTGTTAGGTGCACAATGGAAGGTTTTTGCTTGATTGTTTTGTAAATTTTGTATCATCATTATTATTATTACTACGATTATTATTTTTCATGTCATTTAATAAGTTTGATTATTATTATCATGAATTTTTCAATTTTCTTGTTTCTTTCTTCTTTTGCTTCTGAACTCTTTTGTAAGAATCAGCCAAGTTCATCCACTGGTGACAGCCAAATTTCCTTGGCCTTCGGAAACCCTTCTCTAGCTTGTTCCCTTCTGAACACTTTCTTCCCTTCTTGTATTCATCTGAATTTTTCATTCAACTTATTATGTGGGCCCCAAATAGGTTCCAAACAAATCCCAAGTTTATCTCTTTCTGAAAATAAAGTAACAAGTAAAATATTTTTCTTAAAGTCCATAATATATTTTATTAAAAAATGAATTAAAATCTTTTAGTTTTATTTTAGTATTGAGTGCATATTTTCTGTAACTAATTTTCTTGTTTGTCTAATATAATTTTATGATTTAAATAAAAAAAATAATTTAACCAAAAAATTTAACCAAAAAATGGAATACACCTACATATTTCAAGCTTATGAAAATTCCAGAACATTCAAGAAACATTAAGAGTAAAGACAGTCTGAACAACTGATGTAAGATTGCTGCATTTATTTTTGACACTTGGAGCTGAAAGGGAAAAAAAGTAGTGAAAATAAGCAGTCAATTGCTTGTATTTCCTGACGAGTGGGCAAAGCATTTGCTAAAAGGTTCATCTATGGAACTTTGGAGTAGAGGTGTCGTATATAACATTAATCAGGCAAGTGACGAATTTCATATTTGTATTAAGCCTTTATTGGGTTCTCCTGACAAGTGGATGGAGCATAAAAGTTGAGATCCTAAAAAAATATCAATCAGGTAAGTGACAAATTTTATTAATTGTTATTAATGCTCAATCTCTGATATTGTTCATTTTATTGGAAAGTCTGATTGCTTTAAATGACTTTCTTTCAGAATTCCACTGACTGATAGCATTTCTGGCTTCACAATGTCGTATCCTGTTGGTACTCACATTTTCAAAAAACCACTGAAAGAAGAAGCTTAACCTTCCAGGAACAGCAATTGTTGTAAAACTGATTCAGGATATAAAAAGGCCACAAAGCTTGAAAAGCAACATTCTGCAGCCAAGATGACTAGGATCAAAGTGTAGTAACTGTTCCAGCAACAGACAGCTGACCCATGGCTCCAGCCATCATCAGCAGCAGTTCCACCCAGCCATCATCATCAGTCACAGCTCCAGCTTGCCATCGGCTGCTGCTTCAGCCAGCCTTCCTTGCCAGCAGTAATGATATGCAATGAACAGTCCTTTTCACGACAACACTTCTCAACAACTTCAAAACTGTCTTTTTCAGTATAACAGTTCTCAACTGCCACAAATCTGTCCTTTTCAGGACAATACTCTTCTCACCTTCTACAGGAACATGCAGATATGTTTTTACCTAATGCACTGTAACCTTATTTTTGTCAATGTATTTTCTCGAGCAAAAGTAAACTTGGCAATATATTTTTTACTCAAGTCTTCATTTTGTTTGTTGTGTGTATTCATGCATGTAGGAGGCATGGTGGAGTAGTGGGTGGATAGTGGCTCGAATTGTGGAATCAGACAGCCGAGTTCAAATTCCAGTTGAATCCATTACATTCACTTATGTGCTAATACCCTTGAGAAAGTATCTGTCTATATTTCAAGGACACATCGCACAGTGGATAAAGGCGTTAGTTAGATCCAGTGACAGGACCCAAAGAGTGTGAGTTCAATACCCGGTTAAGGCAGTGGAGAACTTTCAGAGGGAAATTAACAGGGGATAACTGATAACTGACATCCATTAAACATGGCACGTGGAACTAGAACAGTCTACCCCAGTGAGCGAAATAAAGGGTTCAGTTCAACATTCCAACACCTGAAGAAGGCCGGAGTGTACAACAGCCAAAACGTTGTAATAAATGTGGCAACAAAGATGAGGACAATAGTCCGAATAATGTAAATAATGCCCTTGAGAAAGGTATGAATCCTATTCTTCTCCCCCCAGCTATAGGTAAATAGCAGGACAGACTGGGTTCTATAGCTGTGGATGGCAACTGGTCTAGGAGAAAGAAAACTCTGAATTCAAAACCTGTAGAGGGTCGTTTGGGGACCTTGTGGCATGTAGTGCATCAGATTGCTGTATTCGGCCCTTCAAAAAGTGTGGTTGCTTCTGCACAAAGCCTTCAACATTATAATCAAATCATATGTGCTGGTGTCTGGGCTGTCAGTTCCTAGGAACTGAGTTGCTTGACCCTCATGTCGAATCTAATGGGAGAGTCCACCATGTATGTATATATAATGTGTGTGTGTAGTGTGTGTATATGTAAAGGGTGTTTCAATAACTTGGACCAATTTTAAATGTAAATTAAGTTTAAAATCGGTCCATGTTATTGGAACACCCTTTATATATATATGAAGAAATATAGTCTTAAAGTGTGCTATATTTATGGGATAAAGTGCTCAATATCAGAGATAGAGCGTGTGTAAATATAAAAGTGAATATAGAAGTCAACACTTAGAGGCGACAGTCTGTTTCATGCTAGACGCAGTCGTCAGGCCACACATGTTGACTTCTATGTTCAAATCAGCAGCAGCTATATTCCAGCAGACTATGTGTTGCATTCAGAGTGATCTCCCCTACACCGGGAGGAAGTGGAGAGAGGGGAAGAAAAGGGACTTCCGGGACGGTGAGGGTAGCCATCTTGGACACGGACAGTTTCTGTTATAATAAAAGTGCAAAAAAACCACATTCCGCTGTCTTCGTCTATTTTCTTCAACTGGCGACGAAGTAACAAGAAGAACCATACAACAACAACATAAAGAAAAACAAAAAAATGCCTTTCTCGAAATCTACTTTTACGGATGTTTTCGACCCAAGCGTACACGAGGAAAATACATATCAGGCTTTCAACGACTACATCGAAGCCTGGGAAATGTCTTATGAGGTTGCTTGTATCGGAGAACTCAAAGAAGACGCATCTGAACTCATCCAACAGCAACACAAAGCCAAAGTTTTCAGAATGTGCGTTTTCCAAGGCGAGCGGTTAAAGACGGACCTAAAAAGTGAATTTAATCAGGATTTAGCCCAACTCAAACAAGCGGATTTCAATACCATGGTACAGAGACTCGGTAACAGGTACAGACCTACACAGAACCAGGTACTACTCCACTACCAGTTTCATGGCCTCCGCCAAGAGCCTGGGGAAAAAATAGACACCTTCATCAACAAGGTAAGACAGCATGCTGACAGGTGCGCTTTTAAATGCACCAACCCCTACTGCACAGAAAAAGAAAAAATTCACAAAACTCTGATACGTGACCAAATAATAATAGGTACCTCTATCAGAAGTATCAGAGAAGAGGCTCTAGAAAGAGAACATGAGCTCGATGCCCTCATTACTCAAGCCCGTAAAATCGAAGCCACAGAAGAAGCTATCAGAAAACTAGACACTGAAAAAGAAAGCCTTACAGCTGGCCTTAACGAAATCGAGATTCATGACTCCGAATCTGACTCCGAAAGCCAGGGAGTCTTAATAAACAAAATCGGCAAGAAAGGGGGGAAATACTCCTTACGCAGCAAACAACAAAAAAATTTCCAACAGCCAGAAACAATATCCAAAAGGCGATGCTTAGGCTGTGGCAACCCAAAATGTGATCGCGGACCGACATGTCGAGCACGAGGAAAATTCTGCAACATCTGCGGCAGGAGAAATCACTTCTCCTTGGTATGCCTGACACATCACAAGGAGGTGTCCATACTAACAGTCATTGGGGCTACTACAATAAAAGACACACACACAACAGAAAAATCAAATTTTACCAACATCACACTTGAAGGATGTCAGATCCGTGCCATGATCGACACAGGTGCTGAAGCGAATGTAATCCTGGAGAGCCAGGTACCCGACAACATCAGACGTATTACAAAAACACACGTCCAACTCCAACCGTATGGTAGTAGACTAATCACCCCCAAAGGCGAATTTACAACACAGACACACTGGAAAGAAAAAAAAATCAAATCAACGTGGATTGTTGTCGATGATGACCTGCCGGGAAAATCCATCAACTTGGTGTCATGTAACCTAGCAGAATCACTGGGCATAATCACTTTTAATACACCCAGTATGGAAATGAAAGGAAGCCGCATCAATGCTATGGGAACAAAAACGGTGTCAACCAATGAGGCTATGGAACTAACAAAATCTGTCGGTCCTCCCATTGCCCGCATCATCACACAACACCCATCGGTGTTCCACGGTTTGGGAAAGATGAAGGCTGAACCCATCCAACTACATGTAAAACCCGACGCATCACCAGTAATACAACCCCCAAGACCGATTCCATACCACTTGAAAGATACATTTGAGGATGCAATCCGAAAAATGGAATCAGATGATGTCATCGAGCCACACCATGGGCCAGTAACATGGCTATCCAACCCGGTGCTCGTACCAAAAGCAGATGGCTCCATGCGAGTTACAGTGGACTTAAGGAACCTCAACAAAGCCCTAGAAAACACGCACCTCCCTATCCCCAGAGTCGATGATATCATGCCCATATTTGCCGGAAAATCTGTATTCAGTAAACTGGACCTGAAGACAGCCTTCCATCAGCTCGAGCTATCAGAAGATTCCAGGATCTTGGTATTCCGCGCTGGAGACCGCCTAATGCGGTATAAAAGACTCACCATGGGAACCCTACCAGCATCAGGTGAGCTCAACTCCCGGCTCCGCCCCATCATCGCTAACATTCCAGATGCTGCGGTCATCCAAGACGACATTGTAGTAGCAACAGCTGACAAGGAAACACACCACCAAACGCTAGAAGTAGTCATTACAGCTCTCGAAAAAGCAGGACTAACAGTCAGTCCCAGCAAATGCATCCTTGGCCAGCCAGAAATCCCTTTCTGGGGATTTAAAGTCGACAAGAATGGGATAAAACCAGACCCAAATAAAGTCCAAGCAGTACAGGAAGCTGGGAGACCAACATCAAAAGATGAACTGCGATCGTTTCTCTGTATGATCAGATCGAATGGCACCTTCATCCCTGATCTGGCTGCTGCCACAGCAAACCTACGTGAACTGACAAAACAGAATGCTGTTTTCAAATGGACAGAAGCTCATGAAAAAGAGTTTCAAAATATAAAAGACACATTTACCACTGATGTGCTCCTCAGACACTATGACACAAACAAAAAGACCTTCATCTTTGTCGACGCTCACCTCACAGGTCTCTGTGCAATCCTTGCTCAAGGCCAGTCTATAGAACAGACAAAAGCTGTCGCACTCGCATCACGAACCACCACAGTCGCCGAAAAGAACTACTCTCAACTAGACCTGGAGGCAACAGCTATTGACTTCGGTCTCCGCCAATTCCGCCATATTCTAGCTGGTGGCCCACAAGTTACTGTGGTCACTGACCAACAACCACTCCAATCACTCTGGAAATCCAAAAGGAAACCATCAGCTAGAATCGAAAGAATCCTCCTACGCCACCAAGACATCAACCATTGTGTCGTATGGAAAAAAGGAAAAGACAACCCGGCAGACTTCATGAGCCGACATGCAATACCACTACACAAGTTACCTCAACGTATTGCCGAAGAAACAAAGGAACACCAAAAACTACTGTTCCTATTACACAACACACCCCTCTTTGCAACTGCTATCACCAGAGAACGCCTACGTGAAGAACAACTTAAAGACACAGATCTAACACGACTACGTCACTTCATAGCTCTCAACCAGCCGCCACACAATGACCCCACCCTACGAGGATATTATAAACTCTTCAGCGAGCTGTCAATTGAAAATGACATCATCCACAAAGGCGACCAAATGCTCCTTCCAAAGAGCCTACAGCAGGAAGCCATTTCCCTAGCCCATGACGGATCACACCCAGGACAAGATGCCATCAAACGCCGCCTAAGAGCACATTTCTGGTTTCCTGGGATGGACAATGCCATAAAACTCCAGGTGGAAAACTGCCATGAATGCCAAATAACAACAGCAACACCAATGAAAGCACCTCTTACATCCACCCCAATCCCTGAGAAACCCTGGCAAAACATATCAATTGACTTGTTCGGCCCCCTCCCAGACCAAAGACACATACTGGTGGTACGCTGCAACCTGAGTAGATTTCCAGATGCAAAAATTGTTCGCTCAACTGGGGCCCAACATGTCCTCCCTGCATTAGGAGAAATATACAAAAACTTTGGCCACCCAGAATGTCATAAATGTGACAATGGCCCCCCATTCAATGGACAAGAATTCCATGACTGGTCCACAAAACGAGGTATAAGAACCAAAGCCTCATACCCTTATCACCCACAGGGAAATGAAGCTGAATGCTTTATGAAACCAATAAAGAAAGCAATTCAAATTGGACTTGAAAAACGACGCCCAATCCAGGAAATCATCGATGAGCTTCTCCGTGACTACCGCTCTACTCCACACCCTGCCACTGGATTGACACCTGGAGAAATGATGCTCAGAGGTGGCTACCGGACAAAGTTCCTTCAACAACCCAACCCCACTGAGAACCAAATCCAGGAGGCAAAAATCCGCGACAGTCACAGGAAAGAGGTCGCTAACGCCAAGATTAATGCTTCCCGTTGGCGAAAATACCCCAAGATCATCCAGGGAGACAGAGTTTTGGTAAAGCGATCATCAAAAATAAACAAATTTGCATCCCAATTTAACCCAACACCACACATGATGTACAAGGCAGCCGTTATGAACTAGTCGCAGACAACGACTACAATAACAGGCACACCATCTTCAGACACATCAGTGACATAAAGTTATACAAGCCAAAACAACACCCCAAAAGTATCACACACTACCCCCCCACCCAGTCCAGACGCAAATACAGCTCCCTAAACAATATCCCCGCCAACCCTGCTTCTAATGACACTGCTAGCCCACATGCTACCCGATATGGCCCTGATCGTACCTCTCACAACCAAACCGCAACTACCTCCACATCAAGACCACCCAATACTAAAACACAAACGAGAGAGAGAGGTGGACATAATAAGCGGAACATCACACTACTCACGAAATATGCCGACTTTGTCGTTAATATACCAGGGAGACGAGTCGAAAATACAAATCAAAATATGGGAGTGGTGTTGCATTCAGAGTGATCTCCCCTACACCGGGAGGAAGTGGAGAGAGGAGGAGAAAAGGGACTTCCGGGACGGTGAGGGTAGCCATCTTGGACACGGACAGTTTCTGTTATAATAAAAGTGCAAAAAACCCACATTCCGCTGTTTTCGTCTATTTTCTTCACTATGGATGCCATGTTCACAGGTATAACCGGAGCCACGGCATTTATCGACGACATCATCGTCGCAGGCACATCCCGGGATGAACTTTTGCAACGGCTAATCGCTGTATTCGAACGTATTCAACAATATGGTTTTCGCGTATGTCAATTTTACCGGACGTCGATAAAATATCTTGGATTTACTTTTGACAAAACAGGCCGACGACCGGACCCTGAGAACATTTCAGCCATCAAAAACATGCCAGCTCCAACAAACATCAAAACTCTACGTTCTTTTCTGGGTTTAGTAAGCCATTACAGTTCATTTTTGCCAGAGTTACATCTGATACGGTCTCCTCTAAACCACCTTCTAAAAGAAGAGATTACATGGAACTGGTCACCAGAATGCAAAGATGCTTTTGCCACAATTAAAGCTTCACTTTCTTCAGATCTTCTTCTGACACATTTTAACCCATCTTTAGACATTGTCGTAGTTTCCGATGCTTCTGACTATGGCGTTGGAGCTGTGATCCCTCACATCTTTCCTGATGGCAGTCAGAAAGCTATTGCTCATGCATCTAGGTCATTGACACCTACAGAAAGGAACTATGGCCAAATCGAGAAAGAAGCGTTGGCAATAATATATGCCATAAAGAAATTCCACAAGATGATTAATGGACGTCATTTCACTTTGGTCACAGACCATAAACCTCTGATAAGCATTTTTGGGTCCAAGAAAGGTATTCCAGTGTATACCGCCAATCGGTTACAACGATGGGCTACCACACTTTTGGATTACAATTTCTCGATCAAGTACCTTTCAACCAATTCGATTGGACATGCAGATGCCTTATCGAGATTAAGATTATTAATATGCACCAAAAACAACCCGAAGATTCAGTTGTTGCAGCAGCAATATCCTTGGAGCCAGAAATCTCTTCAATGCTCACAGCTACAGTAAGGGAACTGCCAGTTACTTCCCACATGATTAAAGAAGCCACAGTTTCTGACCCTCTCCTACAGGAAGTCATCCGCTACCGCCGTATCAAGTGGCCAACAGTATCCCCGAATAAACAGTTACTACCATTCTTCCAACGGAAATCTTCCTTATCTGAGGTTGCTAGTTATGGTTCCTTCATCCTTGCAAAACAGGATTATCAAACAATTTCATTTTGGACACCAAGGCGTCAGTCATATGAAGGCTTTAGCACGTGGTTACGTCTACTGGCCAAATATGGATAAGCAGCTAGAAGACCTTGCACGCAATTGCACCAAATGCCAGCTAGCAGCTAGCAGCTAAATCTCCTCGGAAATCTATACTTTCTTCATGGCATGTTCCAGATTTCCCCTGGCCACGCCTCCACATAGATTTTGCAGGACCCACCAATAGACAATCCTTTTCTCGTTGTTGTTGTAGATGCCTACAGCAAATGGCCTGAGATTTTTCCAATGTCCCGCATCACTTCTGAAGAAACAATTTCCAAACTTCAGAAAGCTTTTAGTAGATTCGGCATTCCTGAGACCTTGGTCTCTGACAATGGCACCGCGTTTGCTTCAGTCAAAATTTCCACCTTCTGCCAGCAAAATGGTATCAACTGCATTCGTACACCACCATTTCATCCACAGGCAAATGGTCAGGTTGAACGTCTTGTGGATACCTTCAAGAGAGCCCTCTTAAAACTCAGAGGAGAGAGGACAACGTGAGAAACACTTGAAACCTTTTTGACAAGCTATAGGGCAATACCAAACCCTTACACGCCAAATGGTAGCTCACCTGCCGAATCTTTGATGAATCGAAAAATCTGATTACACATTGACGTCTTACGTCCAAAATCACATTACTTCATCAAGAGAAACACAAAAATGGAACGGCAGTACAATTGCCACCATGGTTCTATTCAAAGAAAATTCCTACCCGGTCAACAAGTCTTGGCAAGAGACTGCCGGAACAACACAGAAACATGGACACAAGGACATATTGTACGCCAAAGTGGCAATGTCACTTACAATGTAAATGTCCAAAATTCCATTTGGGTTCGACATTCCAACCAACCGAGACCATCACATCTTCCAGCAGGAATACAACAAGACCCTACCATTCCTTTGAACATCTTGATGGGCACCTTTGACTTGCCACAGCAAACTCCAGCAACTTCCCAGAACACCGAAGCTGAAACACAGGATTTGAACATCCGGAAGTCAGTTCGCACCCGCCGTCCGGCACAGCACTTGCAGGTTGATCCTCACCTGAAGCGACAATTTTCATGGGGAGATGTCAGGACGAATAAAAATATATTCCAAGGGAAATGACTCTTCTCTGTTTCAAACAGAGTACCTCCTTTTTACCCCTGTCCAAACCACGCTTGTCACGTGATCAACGCGACATTCAGATGCGAGACGCGCAAAAAGGGACTCAACAGACTGGACTGGGAACATGGCTATCAAGGAATAAGAACACATATATATTCTCCTGTCCTAATGATTGTGATACACAACTCAGTAACTTGGGACTGTGATTTTGTATATACATATGTGTTGTAATGTTCTCCGTGTAAATAAATGGATATTTCAAGCCAACCGTGAGTAGAAATTACTTTTTCCCTATCGTTTCACACGTTTCTCCATGTGTGACACACACACACACACACACACATTTACATCTACGAGCCATGAATTAAACTGCATACAAGGCATTTCATTTAATGGTTATGAGACAACAAACACCCAGTTCATAAGAGGTACCTAAAAGTATCTGTATAATCTTATGAAATTTATATGATCTTATTTTTATATTAATCTCAGTTATGTCATTTTTTCCATAAATGAAATATCAAAATTAATAATAAAATGAATGGAAATACAAATAACACAGTAAAATGTAGTAAATGTACATAAAATTATAGCATTTTATGTACACTTCTAATAAAATTTCATAAGAAAGGTACCTATAAATTAATTAGATACCTTTCTTATGAAATTTAATCTCGTTCGTAACAGTCTTATTTTAATTTCTTTATAATATATTTTCCATAAAGCATCGTAAACGTAAAGATGAAAGCTAAGTACAAAAAACAAAAAAATTTAGAGCGCTGAAAGTTTTCTTTAAAAATAACGAGGTAAATAATTTGTTCACTTAAATGTAAAATATTTCACTTTTCTCCTTCTGTAGAACAAATTATCCTCACGGAATCCGTCAATATGTCATTCATCACCTGTCAAGTGACGCGAAAGTTTATGACCTGCTTTGTTTTATTTTCAAATTACATCTTTTCGGCACAGAAGCTAAGTTAAGCTTGGTTCAAAATATTTTAAATAAACATAATTTCTGATTTTCTTAAAATAAGTTTTGAAAAAATAATAATTGATATTTAAAAGAATTTCAAACTGAGATTTTCATTGATTTTATAAAGTGGAAAAATATGGTTGCCATCTATCAATTTTGCTGACTCAAAAAAAAACAATTAACTAATTTTCGGACGTGTTAGGAACATTTAAAAATGTAAAAAAATTACCCTCAAAATACTTTGATCTTTCTTTTAAAATTTTGTTTTGGTCAAGTTTGGCGTCTTTTTCATCATGCTATGCTTTTTTTTCTTTTTTTTTTTTTTTAGCGATCTCGTGGAGGTACCTACCTCATGGGTTACCGTGCACAAATAAATATTATTTTCACAATATTTTACTTTTTAGTAAGTAAAAATTACTTTTTCACCAAAAATATGTTAATTATTAAATTTATTAATTTTCTTGGAAACAAATCACTTCAATAAATATTGAACTTATAAGAAGTTTTTAATTTTGTTGTTTTCATTTTCCGCCAATAATAAAATTTTATGAAAAATCAGGAAAAAAATAGACTGAGATTGCGATACAATGTTCAGGAACTATTTTTTTTTTTTTTTAGCAAGGAACAAATTCTTCTTTTACACCGTTTCTTGTAATTCATTTATTCTGATTGCTGTTTGTGTTTAGAAACTACACGCGTTCTCTTTAGAATGTTTTTTAATTGCAATTTCTTTAAAAATACGAAATTTTTTTGATCGCGAAATATTGTCGAGCTTGAGAAAGAAATATCAAGTCCAACAACAGCAACTTAATCCTGTTTGTTTTTATAAATAGACTGGGATTCACCCCTGAAATGGTAAGTGAGACGAACCGTTACTGACTTCTTGAAAGTCCCGCAAGAAACATTTTAAATTATTTAAATGTTTTCTTTGAAAGAAATTTGGTTACATTTGTGTTTTATTTCAAAGATAATAGCCTAAAGCGAATGAGAATTAAAAAGAAAAATTAATTTAGCGTGAGATTGCTGAAAAATGAGCACAGCATGATAAAAACGGCCTTAAACTTGAAAATAATTTTTTATATTGTCTAAAGTAAATGTTTATGTTATTATAAAGAGGAAAGATCAAAGTATTTTATTATTATTATTATTATTTTTTTTTACACTTTTAATCATTACTAGCACGTCCAAAATTGTCGTTTAAAATAATGTTTTTTTTAGTCTGGAAAAAAATTGATCGTCAGACATTTTTTTTTTTCAATTTTGTAAACAAAAGTTATTTTTTACGTTTATAATTCTGTCAAAAATCAATTATACATTTAAAAAAATTTATTTTAACAAAATTAGAAATTTTAAAGTTTAATATAACTTAAAACAATCATTTCTTACTTTATGCGCCGAAAAAATATAGTTTAAAAACAAGAGACAGCAAGTCTTAAAAGTGGCGACGTGTATTATGTGATGTTGCTGCTTTCAGCACGTATTTAACAGCTTACGCAAGGTTAAGTTATCGTACGGAAGGACAGACGTGACATAATTTAGTTTTTTATTGAAGCAACTTATTTACCGCGTTATTTTTAAGGAAAATTTTAAACTAAGACTGTTGAGAGTGATAAAATTTCATAAGAAAGGTACATAAAATTAATTAGGTACCTTTCTTATGGAAGGTTAAGTGTACATAAAATATAATTCAATATACATTTATTACATTTTACGGTATTATTTTTATTTCCACTCATTTTATTAATTTTGATATTTCATTTATGGAAAAATGTCATAACTGAAATAATATAAAAATAAGACCATATAAATTTCATAAAATAGGTGCATAATACTTTGTAGGTACCATTATTATAAATATTATACAATTTTTTCTCTTTTTATGATGCTTCCGGTTTTCCATATATTTGAATTACAGCCGTTTTATGGACACACACACAAAAAAAAACGTTTACAATTTATTATCTGTAATGATATATATCTACTTAATAACACCATTGTCTGAACTGTACACTATTTTTATTAATTTTAGAATATTTAACAACTTCAATGTAAAAAAATAATAATTTAAGAAATAACAAATAATTGTTGTAAAAATTTATTTTTCATTGAAAACTTTTTTTTGCTTTCAGACAATATTATCCACACTCATAAAAACAACTAAAAGAAACTAAAAGCTTTTGAAATTAAATAATATCGTTGTTTTATTGAGTTTGTATGTTACAATTCAGAACTGATTTCAAGGTAGATGGGGTATCAACTAAAAAAAACAAAAAAAAAACTGATTTACTTTCCTCAAAGCCTTGTGCTTTTAACTAATTAATCACTAGAAATGTACACATTTGAATTTTAAGAGTTTTCATAAAATTAGTTATGGGAGTAATAAATATAAAAAAAAATTTATCATGACAGTTAAAAAATATATAAATATATCCATAATAATTTCCATTATTTGTGAATGGTTTCTGAAAGTTTCATTAAAATCTGACAGTTATTTTTATTTTTGCAACATTTTCAAAATTAATGTCTGTCAAAAAAAAAAAATGATCAAAATATTTGCTATTTACTAGTAGTTCTGCTGATGAAGAGGAACAAGGATTTTCAATCAAAAGTTAGAAGGTTCTAATGAAGACAAAAATTTTTTAAAATAATTAAAAATTACTTTGTTCTTTCCTCTTAATAGTAACATAAACATTTTGACGATAAAATTTTGTTTTCATCAAGTCCTTTATTATCATGCTATGCTCATTTTCCAGCGATCTCATGCCAGTATGTAAATAAATATTTCTTTTCCAGGCATTTTTAAAACACTGGTACATTTTCTCATCTTTACTTTGTTTTTCTTAAAGGAATTGTTGTGACATAAAAATATATTTTAAATATAAAACAGAACAAACATAAATGATAATTTATAATAAATAAACTATTGTTTAAAAAAATTTTTTTTAATCAATTTAAAAAAAAAACAATAATTACTCTCAAAAGGTTAATTCCTGAACACGTTCAATCACGTGAAATGGTAGTTATAAATTAGTATTTGAGCATTGTTGCATTTTTTCTATTTTTTGTCTCATGTAATGAATTATATTTTAAAAAATGATTGATATTTAACCTTTACAACACCTTTTTCTCTCTAGAGTTGTCTCCCCTGCCACTCCATTTTTTTTTTTTTTTTGAGGGTGCAAAAACATAAACACCTACTGTTTTAAAATTGTTATAACTTTCTTTGTATTGTATGTATAGATTTTAATTTTTGTACAATAATAAAAAAAATAGATGAGTAATATTTTGGTGTAATGCATTATGTTTTGCATGCGTGTTTCGATGTTGAAAACAAAAAATAGAAATGCGAAATAAAACAATGTGAAATTAAAAACAAATACATTAAAAAATACATAAATAATTCAACGTACTCTAACTTTCATTGCTCCTTGTGGATATATGGGGGTGCAATAAGAAGTCAAAATGTGACATGTCTCCCCATGTTTACATACAAGAAGACACTACCATTTGTTTGCTCTTTCTTTCACCTGACTCATATTTGTCTCATTGACGAATAAAGTAATTACTTCGTTGTTTATAAATAGACAAAATAATTCACCTTCAGAAAAAAAATGATGATTGCCAGTAGCTAACATAAAATGACTAAACCTTCAAAATCATCATTGGAGTCCTAATCAAAGAAAAACTCCCGAGTAAAGGCTTTGTTTGATATTGATGTGGCCATTTTTGTTTACAAAAAATCGCAAAAAAAAATTAACATGGGTTTAATCAACATTGCACCTCGTGTAGAGTCTAGAAGAATTCAAAATGTCATTGGAAAATGGAAGTTTAACCTTGTTCCAAAGCAGTAGTAGGCGATTTCCAGCTTAAAATACCGGAAATAACAGTTGATAAGTGTTTATTTATAGCAACCGTCTCTGGTGACAGAATGTGCCTAGAGTAGCAAAGGGAGATAATTCTATGGCGACTATTGTCATCTGTGATGTGGTAAAGGTTAAATAGGTACCTTCTCTTTTTCATTGAAAAAACAGCATAGCATGATGAAAAAGGCCTTAAACTTAATAAAAATAAAGTTTTATCATTAAGAGGAAAGACCAAAGTATGGTGATATTCGAATTACCACTCAAAACAAAAAAATAAACGGTAAATGACGGTAAATTTTAAAATTGTAGAAACACCTGAAAAACAGATGTGTGTGTAAATGGTAAAATATACAAATATATAGCCTACTTACATAGGCAGATTTCAAGGTTCTTACAGGTCCTGGAACCTTGAAAAGTCCTGGAAAATTTACAGGGCTTGAAAAGTACTGGAATTTTCTAAATTAGGATGCCCATCCTTTTTCTAAGTTCATGAAAGTCAAAATGTGAAATCCTAGAAATCTGGCCTTTTCACAAGTTAAAATTGTCCTTTCAAAAAAATTTTTATTAGTCGTCAGCAATATTTGTTAATTATTGTGAATGGTGATTTGCTTCTTTGATTAGAACAAGTCCATGACCTCATAGTTACTTCTGTATTTTCTCATTTAGGTGACAAGAAAGAATATGAAGGTGTGTCTTCTAAATGCTACCTTCACTCAACAAGAGGAAAAGCAAAGATAAAAGGTTTCTGAGACAAACATTTCTGTCAAAGATAAATTAATTCACACTCATTGAATTTGTAGCTGAAAGAAAAATAAATTATTTTAACATTAATAAAATACATTTTAGTAGGATCTTGAAAAATTTATCACTGTTTAAAAGTTGAACAACTGCAGAAATTTTATTCATATGTCAATTTCAAAATTAAAAAGTTCTTTTGATATCTAGTCAGTGGGTTGGTCAGTTCATACTGAAAAAATGGATACTTTACATGTCCCATGTCAATGTTTATCTATGTTTAAACTACGTTTGTCTAAATTGTTGCCAAAAGTAACAAGTTTGAGAATAAAACTTGACTCAAAGAAAATGTAGAGGGGAAGGATGATAGAATTGAAAATGTGCCTTTGAGGTGTCTTAGGATAGAATGTCTTTGAAAAAATAAGAAGAATGTTATTTTTGAAGTTTGCAGGCTAATAATGACCTGTATCTCTAGTTTTTGTTGTACATGTGAAAAAATGATGAAATATATTAAAACTTACTTGGTTTTTATCGCTTAGCTTTAAAACTTCAATCTGGCAGCCATCTGAATATTTTTTAGTAGCAGAAATCCTGTTCTCCGTGTTTTCTGTTTTATTTCCATTTTTCCTATCAGAGAACATGCCACTCTATACTAGATGCTATTATTAATTCTGAATTGTTTAATTGTCACCTCACATGGCTTTAATGCAAGCAGTATGGCTTTCACTTCTCTAGGTCAACATTGTTCCAAATTTTCATCAACAACCTTCCTGGTGCTATCAGTTCTCAACTTGGTGTCTATGCGGATGACACAACTATTTACTCCTGTCTTAATGGTAAATCTGATCAGCCACAGATCTCAAAATGACCTGCAGTCTGTTGTTAACTGGGTTAGGGAATGGTTTGTTAGTTTTTAACATTCCCAAAATGAAACTGCTCGCTTTTGTCACAGAGGACCTGTTTTGCATTTAATCAGCATGGCTGATGCTAACCTCCAGAGATTGCCTCATTGCACCTTTGGGGGCTAAAGTTTTCAGCTGACATGAAGTGGGAAGATTATATTGAAGAAATTGCCATGTCTGCTGCAAAGAAATTTGGTTCACTGTGTCGCAGGTGGCATGGTGGAGTAATAGATAGCAGCTTGGATTGAGAAATCGAAGAGCTGAGTTTGAATTCCAGTCAGATCCATTACATTCACTTACATGCTAATACCCCTGGGAATGGTATGAATGCTCCTCTTCTTCCCCAGATATGGGTAAATAGCAGGAAAGACCACGTTCTGTAGCTTTGGATGGCAACTGCTGCATCATTCATGTATCGAAAGATACATGATCGGCTAAGCATGTATCACGCATGGCACATAACGGACTGTGTTATACTCAACCATTTTTCTTATCAGAATATATCTTGCACATCTATAAGTCTGTCATGCTTTGAATATTGCTGTCACATCTGGTTTGGTTACTTCTTTCTTCATCTCAGCTTCAGTCACTTTCCCACAACTGTAATGGATCTTCTCTGTGCTTTTCTCTAAATACTTTCATGGTAATTGTTGTGAATAACTTTCCTCTGTGGATTTAAGGGCAGTACTAGATTGGTATCATTTTACAGTTGAAATGACTTGATGTAACTGTAAGTTCTATGCTAACAGTTTCTTCTCTGGAACTCTATTTTGGTTTCTTGCTTTCCAGTCAGCTTCTCGATTCATAATGAATGGTTGACTGACTTTTTTATCTGTAAATTGCCATGACATTTTCAGAAAGATATTGGAGAGTTATTCAGTGGTTTTTCCTTCTATATGCATAATAAGTGTTTAATGCATGAGAAATTGGGGTTGCTAATTAAATGATAACACAAGACTTCTTCATTAATTTACTTTTTATTCCCATCAATATTTGATCACTTGCTCTCAGCCAGTCTCTGGTATACAGCCCTTGTTTTCATCCCACACTCCAAGTCTGGCAAGCAGACATGGTATTTTCTGTCTGCAGTGTGTGAGAGACTGTCCGAGTCATCACTGCAGCTGTTGTTTGCATATCCACCTCTCCAACATTCTTCTTCTCTTGCCTGCTATACTGGATGCAGGTGTGAGAACCTGTTTTGCTTTCTATCATCATGGCTGATACTAACCTCCAGAGAGTGGCTCATTGCACCTTCTGGTGCTAAAGTTTTCAGCTGACATGAAGTGGAAAGGTTATATTGAAGAAATTACTTGGTCTGCTGCAAAGAAATTTGGTATACTGTGTTGTGCTAAACAATTTCTCTCAACAGAATATATCTTGCACAAGCAGATATAGCATTCTCTGACTGCAGTGTGTGAGAGACTGTCCACATCATCTCTGCAGCTGTTTGTATATCCACCTCTCCAACATCATTGTTCTCTTGTCTGCTATGCTGGATGCAGCTATGTGTTCACATTCTTCTGCCCTGCACTCAGTGGCTATAAGTAACCTTAAATTCCAACCATGCACATGGGTTCATTTGATGGTCAAGTTTGAAATTTGAGTGTAGCATGTATCTAGTATAATAGTATGCATAGTTTTAAATTCAAAGTTGTACTTTTCCTAATCTAGAACTACACTTCCTGATTTTGTTTTTCTGTTCCTATTCCAGTTCCAACACTCACATCCATGTCCACTGATACATGATTTAATAATAATTTATTGTCAAGTCTGCTCTCATTTCACAGGCCATTCATAATAAAATATATCCTATTGCATTGTCCAACTGATTTTGTTTCTCTGTTCCATTGCCCATTCCAACACCCACACATCTATGTCCACTGATACATGATTTAATAATAATCTATTGGCAGATCTACTCTTGTTTCACATGCCATGCAAAATAAAATGTATCATGCCCACTGATGTAATCCTACATTGTATTTTTCCTTCCAACATTTCTTATAACTTAATATTTTTTTTTTTTTTTGCAGCTTGCATTTTAGAGAGTACATGGAAACCGTGATGGATATTTTGAAAGAAACATTCTTAGATTGTGAAATTCTAGGAATAGCTGTTCAAACAAAAACCACATAAGAGAGAACACATGAGAAAACTGTGGAGTTACATTGTCCATGAATTCATATCTCAAAAAACACATGATGTTACATACTGGAGAGAAACGATTCCACTGTGAAATCTGTGGTTTTAAGTTTTCCCGAAATTCACATCTGAAACAGCACATGTTAACACACACTGGAGAGAAACGATTCCACTGCGAAATCTGTGGTTTTAAGTTTTCTCGAAATTCACATCTGAAACAGCACATGTTAACACACACCGGAGAGAAACTTTTCCACTGTGAAATCTGTGGTTTGAAGTTTTTCCAAAATTCACATCTGAAACAGCACATGTTAACACACACCGGAGAGAAACCTTTCCACTGTGAAATCTGTGGATTTAAGTTTTCGCTAAGTTCAAGTCTCAAACAACATATGCGAACACACACAGGAGAGAAACCTTTCCACTGTGAAATCTGTGGATTTAAATGTTCACAAAGTTCAAATCTGAAAAAACACATGCTAACACACACAGGAGAGAAACATTTCCACTGTGAAATCTGTGGATATAAATCTTTCCAAAATGCAACTCTCAAAAGGCACATGTTAACACACACTGGAGAGAAACCTTTCCACTGTGAAATCTGTGGATTTAAGTTCTCGCTAAGTTCAAGTCTCAATCAACATATGCGAACACACACAGGAGAGAAACCTTTCTGCTGTGAAATCTGTGGATTTAAGTGTTCCCAACGTGCAAATCTGAAAAAACACATGCTAACACACACAGGAGAGAAACGATTCCATTGCAAAATCTGAGGATTTAAATTTTCTGCAAATTCAAGCATTACACAGCACAGTAACACACATTTGAGAGAAATCTGTGGATTTAAATTTCCCAAAATGCATCTCTCTGACAACTCATGTTAAGACATATGTGAGAAACCATTCCACTATGAAATCTCTCAATGTAAGCAGATATAAAATATTAGTGAGAAGTAGTTGGTAGCCTGATGAATATCATAAGAAAGCAACCTAGTGGCATTGTCAGTATGTAATGTGAAATATATGGCATTAGCAGCCACAATACAAGATGCAAAATTGCTTGTTCAGTTATTAAATACCTCATTAATTCAAATGAAGATAAGCATGCCACTATCTTTTGAAACAGTCAAGTTAGTAGAACTGTATTTAAAAACCCTATCACCAACATTCAAAACACACAGTCATAAGTAGTGAAGTGCAAAATGGCACAATAAAGTTTGACTATATTCAAACCAAAGCAAATGATGATTTATCTACAAACCCATTCAGAAGAAAATGATGTTGATTTATTTACAAAGCCTTTCAGCAGAGTAAAGTTAAAAGAATTTGTTAATGCTCTAAATGGAGTACAATCCTGAACTTTTTGCTTGCATCTTTCTTTCCTTTCAGAGCGCTATAACAACTGTACTGTATCCCTTTTGTATGTGAATACTATTCCTACTTTGTGAACTTTTTACTTTATTACTGTCTTATAGTTTCTTTGCTTTTTTTTTTACTTGCATTATTGTTTATCTCATATTATTTTTGTATGTGATGTGAAATATATGGCATTAGCAGCCACAATACAAGATGTAAAATTGCTTATTCAGTTATAAAATATCTGATTAATTCAAATGAAGATGAGCATGCCACTATCTTTTGAGACAGACAAGTTAGTATAGCTTTATCTAAAACTCCTATATTCCACCAGAAGAAAATAACATTGATTTATTTACAAACCCTTTCAGCAGAGTAAAATTAAAGAATTCTTTTAATACTCCAAGTAGAGCACAATCCTGAACATTTTGGCTTTCCAGTTTCTTCCCTTTGAGAATGCTATAACCACTGTACTGTATCCCTTTTGCATGTGAACACTATTCCTTCTTTGTGAATCTTTTACTTTCTACTGTCTTATAGATGCTTTGCTTAAGCTTGCAAATATATGCACATATTATCTTGTATTATTTATTTTTCATCTATTTTCCCAAAATTTATCCCGCAAAAATAGATACATGTCTACTTCATAAATTTTTCTTTTGTGATGTTTCTATTTGCTTGGAATTCAGCACTGTATAATATACACCTGTTTGAATATAATCACTTGTGATCTGTTGCACAATATTTTCTTTCAACATAATTCTAAAAAGGCATGAAGTAATCCCTGCTGTGAAAACCTGTGGTGTTTATATTTTCTAGCATCCAGGCATGAATGATATGTACATGGGAGTAATCTTCCTCTTTTGAAACCTGCTGGTCAAATGTTTTAAAAATTCATATCGTTGCACTCTCTTTGTCGGTCAAGTATATGAGGAAAAAGAGGAGAAGTTTGACAAACATAAGCTGAAGTTTTCTGTTTTACCGACAAAAGTAGTATGAAAGAAACACAGCTTCAAGTACAATTTGAACTCCGATCTCTGAATATTATACCATCCCACCTCTCCATAGGCAACAGATGCACACATGCAAATACTGAACACAGACATTTTCTGAAACTAATCTCTGTTATTGCTACTAATCTAAAAGGGATATGTTTCAGAAATATTGCCTATTTGATCTTCCATACTGAAAATAATCTAATACTTGTGAAAATAATAAAATAAAATTCTTTTAAAAATATTTCTAATGTAAAAATACTATGAAATTTTAAATTTTCTATCTTCATGCACATCTAAAAAACATTTGTCCTCAGTAAATGGAAAATCACTCTGAAACATTACAAGTAAATTTTACAGTTACAACGAAAATCATTGTTTCATAATTTTGAATTATTTTTGCAAGGTTTCATTGCAGATTTTCAAGATTTGCTATTTTTATAATGCAACACCTTTTACTGAAATAAAATTCTCAAGGAGTTTTCTTCATAAAACTGTAAAAGAAATATTTGTCTACAGCAATGAAAATTAAAATTCTTCAATGAATTGAAATGGCTAGGGAAACTGAGAACCTTCACAAATATTTGTACAGGGTTTTCTAATAAAACAGGCTCTTCTGCCTACAATTCTTTCATTAATAACTGCTGAAAATTTTGTTGCATTTTCAAAGAAGAGATAATGTTTATTTGCTTTCTCTTCCGGAAACTATTCATTCGGTGGTAACATTAATATAGTGATAGTGGTGTTAAGAAGAACATTACTTTTGACACACTGATGTCTTGTGGGTACATTTGTTAAACTTTGCTATTTTATACTGCAATAAATCTTCATATAGACATTTAAAACTACTTGTTTGTACATACATGTATATTTTGAAGCAATTTTTCCTTTTAATCAGGATACATTTTTTATTACTGAAAACTGGGTATTGCCAAAGAAAATTTTATATCTTTTCAGAAGATGTAGCACTGCTGACGAGAAAACCATAACGATTGGTATATTACTCAAAATCGGTATTGTATACACATGAGATAAACAGATAGAATGCTATGTGTAGACACGGATGGAAACCCAAAAGTCTGGGACCACTTGGCGAGGGCGAAGGACGGCTTTCTAAAAATAAGAATGGTGCAAATAGAATCGTCAGATTTAAAAAAGATGTTACAATTCGGGGAAGGCCCTGGTTCTCCTTCACCCCTATTTATATAAGGCATTGAAACTCACTTTCCCGACGGACGTCTGCGGTATTGTCTCTGACAGATGAATTAAGCCCGATATTGACACCAGAAGTTTGGAACAATCCCTCGGCGTCCTGACTCCCGCAGATTTCCGCCCAGTCTACGTCTAAAGGGATAAACTTAAACTGTCTATCAAGCAAGCCAGGTTAAATGTGAGGGGATTGAGAGATTGAAGTAAGGTTACCCACCTGCTTAGTGATCTCTTGTTCTTTGGAGTATATGTGGCCGCGATCCAGGAGACGCACTTTGTTTGCAACATTGATGTTCGTGTCGTCTATTCAGCTGGCCAGAGGTGTTTCCTTGTTAGTTAAACTTTCTCTGGATGTGAAGGTGGACCTTGTCCATGTTGATGAGGGGTGGGGGCTGTTGATTGTGGCCGATATTGCTGTTAACAATAGTTCGTTTCGAATCATTGTAGTTTATGCACCCAACAATTAGACGGAGCGTGTTTCCTTTTTCTGTCAGTTGAGGCCATTCCTGATGGATTTGTTGCGCTTAATCTTAATTGGGGACTGGAATGCCATTCTGGACCCCAAGATAGAGAGGAGACAGGGATCTAGCAGGAGGTCAGGTGATCATAGCCTGGTTGATCTGATCGACAAGTTGATCTGATCGACTGGGCTTGTCGATAGATACTGGGTTGATCATCCAGTGAGTGTGTTGGGGGGAGATGTGGCGGTGGGAACTTAAGTAGCCATGTAACCGGGTAGTGTATTCATTCTTATTTTTGGAAAGGTGTCCTTCGCCCCCGCCAAGTGGTCCCAGACTTTTGGGTTTCCGTCCTTGTCTACACATCATCCTCTATTTATCTTATGTGTTTACTATACTGATTTTGCGTAATATACCAATCGTTACTATTTTCTTGTCAGCGGTGCTACATAAACTTTTTCTCCAATCTATTTTCGCACACGGCATATGAATATTTCTCATTTACTAGATCTTGTGTTCTCAACCACTGCTTTTCATCTGTTTTCTCCTGAACTCTTTTCAACATAGACATTTCACTTTTTTTTTCTTGGAATTGTATTTTTTTATTTGCCAAGAATAAATTTTGGCATATTTACTTGAATTCTTTGTTTTTGTTGTCCTTTCCTTTGACCTGTCAGATCATTATGTTTATTTTTAAATGTTAGCGGGCTCCACCTGATTAAACTAACTCAAGTTAGTGTGTTCTGTTACAAAACTACTTTCTTTAAAAAAAATTTCTAATAAAATCCCAGATTTCAACGTCCAGCAAGCAGAAATGCAACCGTCTCCAAGCTGTTCAAACACACGAAAAGACGTGGTTACCTAGCTTTTTTCTTTCCCCCACAGCGCGTTCTGAAAGAAATGTATGTTGTTGAATTCAGACGAATCATTTTAACACCAACAGCAGTGATGGTCAGTGAATCTTCACTGATGATAAAAGTCTTTTCTCAACCCCAGGTTTGACTGTCGACCAACTACTCAAAAGTATTTTTTGAATCCCAAGATTTCTCTGTGGACCAACTATCCAAAGGTTTGAATTTGTATATGCTAGAATAGAATTCTACACCTGGATAAAATATTAGTGAAAAAGGCCAATCTAGATTTGTGAGGTTCCACCATTTAGATTATTCGGACCACAGACTCATCTCTGCTCAGATGGTGCTAGGCCTAGAATGGCGGGACATTGAAAGTTCAACCTGTCTTTACTGGAGAGGCGGGACTTCCAGCAACAGTTGACTAGATTAATGCGGTGGGAGCTAGTAAGGGCCGTTATTGGGAATAAGTGGTAGGAGAGGCTTAAGCATAGCATTAGGTCCTTCACTACCGAATATAGCAACGACTGGGCCTAGATGAAGTTAAGAAGGTAATGACTCTCAAGGATAGTCTGTCCTATATAAAGAGGGGTGGAGCAGGATCGGGACACTCCCAGAGCAAAATTGAGCTATTTTTTTAGCTCTGGAAACTCTATCTGAATCATCTGGAGCCTGAGGAAGGCGCCTTTAGCACATGCCAGATGGTCCCAGACCTTGAGGTTACCCCTAGTGTTCCTAAGGAGAGTGATTACACCGAGAAAGTTTCTTGAATCCTCTGTTCACTTCCCGACAATGGAGGTGCATTTAAATAGAGGCCTCAAGAGGACCTTACTCTGAAAGGAAAGGTTCCTCTCGAGGGCCTCATGGTCCATTACATAAACTTTTTCCCCTTTGGGAAAATGTCATTTTTTTCTTTCCTTGGGATTGGTTGGGGGGGGGGGGAGGAGAAGACAGAGCCGTACAAGTTGAGGAAGGGAGGCTCCTTGGTATACCTTGCAAGGCATCTTTTTCGGTCCTTGCTGGCGAAGCAGATGCAGACCAAGTCTTGGCAGCTACCAGAGCCTTCTCTGCCCTACTCCAACCAGCTTTCCTCTCCCTCTTGGTATAATTGGCGTTTTCCTTCTCCTTTTTGACCCTCCTCCTTTTCAGTGAAGAGGATCTCGGTGGAGGCATTTCCTCTACCTCCTTGTGGTAATTCCTCCAGTTGCTGATCAAGCTGCTGCTGTTAGTGGGGGAGCTCCTGCTTCTTCGGCTGCTGATGCTGCGACTGTTGTTATCGTTGCTGCTGTGGTTGTTGTTGCTACTGCTGCTGTTTTGAACGCTGCTGCTTTGCCTGCCTCTGCACATGCTCAGCAGCTCCCTTACCTGGGACGGGACATCTTGCAGGGGAGATGAAATTGCCGCTTCGGATCCTCTCCTCACCACCTCAGTCCATTTTCCAGGGCCACTGGGGGGCCTTCTTTGGTGCTTCCACTGAGGGCTATTCTGGTGTTGGTTGAGACTGTGGTGCTGGATTCCTGGTCGGACACAACTTTGCCAGGTTACTAGTGGCACCACAAGTGGGGGAGGCTCTCCACGACAACAAAGATGTTAACTGCCACCACAGGTAATAATATTTGGTACTTCATTAATCTTGAGACGGGTCAATGTTACCATGATTACAAAGTCACTGGTGGCAATGCTCGACTTACTTTTGATGGAGGACACCCCTTCCACTGGACTGTAATCCAAGAAGAAGGCCCCCAAATGATCCTCAGTGATGTACATGGGCACCCCATGTAAGGTAATCCTGGTCTTCTGGGCGCCCATGTATTCCGTCTTGAATATGTCTTGATGGTGAGGATACTCCTGGCCAATGTTATTGCCGCCCCTTCAGTTGCTAGCAGGATATCTCACTTGGCATTAGATCTTCGGGCCAACATTTTGGCCTCAATATTTAAGGCCTTCAGGGCCTCTTCCATTGCCTCCCTGCTGACAGCAAAAAAACTTCAGCGTCTTCACGTTGGCTGTCCACAGAGAGATAGTCCTTGAAACCAATGCCTCCATAACAGGAGGCATAGGCAAAAGTGAGATGAAGGAGCTGTACGTCACTTTCAGGCCTTTGTAATAGTCCGGCTCTTTCTTGGGCCTTTCAGACGCCCATGCAGATGTTGATGGTTGGGTGATCAATGGCTCTTTTTCCATAGCCGGGGGGGGGGGAATTCCCTAACAACACGGGAACAAACAGACAGGTGGCAAACAAAAGAAAACACCGAGACAAGAAACGGTTACACACAAAACAATGACAGACGCCAAAAAATAGCATTGATGCAACGCCGGACAAGTCTGCACTAAGTGCACTCATCCGTCTAGATTGAAGAGCGGGTGTTGATTTTCCAAACAGCAGGGAATTATTGCAGATGTTTTGCCATGACTCAGTTCAGATCTGATTTAACTACTAGCTAGACAGACCTACTATGTTCGCTAGTCCGACCTAGCTTTTGTATACTTTAAACACCAGCTCATAGTGTGTAAATTCTTTTGCCTTCTTACCTATTTGATTTGCTTTTTATTGTTTGCTTGCTCGCATCATTGTTGTTGTTCCATCTTTTTGCTCTTTTTTCTTTTCATTGTAAACTTTATTAATTCTGTTCATGTTATTTAACTTGCATTTTGACAATGGCTTCTAACTCACAAGAGTGATTTACGAGGTGTTGACACTTTTATTATTGTTCTATAGAGACCTTATCTGTTTAAAACATAATTTAAGAAAATGACGTGTGAATGCCTTTTTATATAATTTTTAAGTACTCCGAAATCTTAAAAATGTTGGAAATATTCTCTGTAATTTAATTTTAGGAATAATGATTTTTAAATTTATTACCATGACCGATCGTATTTTCTGATAATGTAGGGTATGGTCATCCATACTTTCAAAATCGGCACATTTATACACATAAAAAAATTTTTTTTAATTATTTTTAAAATTTTCGGTGTGATGATTTGTATTAAGCTTTTCAATTTTCGCGTAGTAAATATAGTCTTCACTCAATAACTTAACGATGACGTTTTGGAGAATTTTTTTAAACATTTTTGAATCTTTATAAATTATTATAATTAAAAAACAATTCTTGTAAAAATTCATCATTCATCGAAAAAAAATTCTTTTTTCAGACTATAATGTCCTTCATATATATTATTTAATAAAGCAATTAAAAGCATATCTTATTAAATAATTAGATAGTTTTATTGCAGGTTTTATTTTATTAAACCTAAATTTAATTTTAATTGTTAATCTCATACGTTAATTTACCACGTTAATCGATAGATTTAAAATTTAAATCTATCGATTAACGTGGTAAATTAACGTATGAATTTTCTAAGTTTACTCGTTCAACGTGTTTTAAACGACATTTATTTATATATTTATTTTATATATTTATTTATATATTTATATAATTGAATAAATTATATATTTATTTTATATATTTATGAACTTTATTTATTTATATATTTATTTTCATTTTAACACGCTAAGTTGCAATTTATTTATTTTAATCGTAAAACAATGTAATTTTTTAATTATTTTATGGATGGATTTTTAAAAAAATCAATAACAGTAATTATTAGCTGGCGAGATGAAATTTGATGGGGGATGGGAAAAAAAGGAAAGGGAGGAAAAAAATCCGATGATAGGGTATCCACAAAAAAAAAAAAAAAAATCCCCCGTAAACAACTTAAATAGAGCTCACACCATTTATTATTTTTTATAGTTTGCCTAATATAAGTCAGTGTCTGCATGCTGTTAATTTAGCATGGGGGTGCATCAGAGATTGATCAGCTCTGCTGGAGTCGACTTGATGAGGGTATTGTGATGTTTGAAAGACCCGAAACTATTCAATGATCCAAACCAGAACATCACTGACGACGCCCTCTAGCGCTAAAGAGCGTATATTCAAAGTAGTTATGAACTTTTAAATTTATTTTGTTAGTATTTTAAATTTTATTTTTCCAGAAATCCTATCCAAATGTAATTCTATAAAGTTAAAATACCTAAAAAAAAATTCAATAAGAAATTAGGTTTTTGAAAGTATTTAATTTTTTAAAATTACTGTGTAGTTAAATAAATTGGTCCATTTAAAGTTCAAATGATGTTACTGCTCTTATTTTCAACAAAAGTTTTTTCTGCTAAAAAAGTAAGTAATATTTGCTTCCGATCACATCAAGTAAACGTTAAATATTCTAAGTTTCTTCAAATAACTTTTGAAAAAGGTATAATTGATTTTTACAAGATTTTTAAATGGAGAATTTAACTTTTGTTTACAGATTTTTCAAAAATGGTGGACATCATCAGTTTTTATGGTAATTTCGCTGACTCAAAAAAATCAAGACTTTTAACTAAAATTTTGGACGTGCTAGGAAGGATTCAAAAATGTAAAAAATATTTAAAAAATACTTTGGTATTTTCTCTTAATAATAACAAATATTTAAATGATAAATAATTGTTTTCATCGTGTTTGGGGTCTTTTTTTGTCATGGTATGCTCTTTTATTAGTGAATTACTGGTGATTCCTGTAAATATTTTAATCGTCCTTTCTTAATGCAAAATTCATTATTGATTATTTTATTCATAAAAAAGCAATTAAAATATTTTCTAATTATAAATGTCTCAGTTTTGTAATAAAACTAAGACATTTAAACAATGATAATTGAAACAAAAAAACATATGATGATTTAAATGCTGCAAGGATTTATAACAAATATAAACATTATTACGCGATACAGAAAAAAAATATATGGATTTTTTTAAATTCTAGTATTTTCTTAAAAAGCATATGATTCAAAAATAATTTAATTATTTTTTGAATAAGTTCTGAAAGTTTTCATTAAAATATATTTTTTCATTTTCTCTCAATCATTAACACTGGAATATGTTTATGAAAATATAGTCCATTTTTGCATGTGTTGCAGACTTCACCACATTAATTTAACTTTAGATCAGGAAACAAAACTGACGTGAAAAAGGATAAGCAAAAGACATCATTACACATAAAATATGTATTTAACAAAATGTAAAATATCAAACAAGGATATGAAAGAAGACATGCATTGAGTAGGAAAAAAGGTTGAATAAAAGAGTTGTCTCTCTTTAACTATTATTTTGTATTCCAAAGTTCACTGAAAGAAAGTGTGTGATAGTTTCTTGTAATAAATGTTCTCAACAGTTTTGCTGTGTAAGAAAAGATTATGTGAGTGTAAGGAATGTTCAGCATGTGAGTGGTGGTGTGAGTGAGAAGACTGGCGCATGGTTTCAACTGTCGTGGTTTCGTTTGGCAGCTGAAATCTCACTAATTATCTAAGAATATTTCTTGCTTATATAGGTGACCATAGGCTCCGAATCGCTGCGCGGGGAGAGTTATTCTTCACGTGCAGACAATCTGATTGGTTGGCATTGACCAATCAGAGAGCGAGTTTTGGGGTGACTCAAGAAAGCTTCTGGGATCCGTTTCTCCCAAAAGTGCACAAAATTGACTACATGAAAATAGTGCGATTACAAAATTGTCGCATCTGATCTGTCATCTCGTCTGCAGTCGCTCTCTCACAGACGCGCCGTTGCCTCGCTCAGTCTTTTTTACAAATACTTTCACGGTAATTGCTCCGATGAGCTGCTTTCGCTGGTTCCCAGGCCTCATGAATTTAAACGTCCTACGAGGCTGGCATCCCGTTCCCACCCCTTCACCATTGAAACTGTTAGATGTAGACGTCTCTTCTACTCCAATAGCTTCATGTCTCGCACATCTCGCCTGTGGAACTCCCTTCCTTATTCCTGTTTCCCTGACAAATATAATCTCCAACTATTTAAGTGTAATGTCAATCGACATCCCCAGTTGCCTTGATCTATCCACTTTCCTTCTCCACATCCTTTCACCTTTCATTCCTATCTGCTCTCGCTCCAAATCTTCTGTAACCCCCTTGCCTTGATCGATCCACTATCTTTCTCCACATCCTCTCCTTTACCACTCCTATCTGCTCTTCCTCCAAACCTTCTGTAACCCCTTGCGTGCTAGTGGCTTCCAGCCTTGCTTGGGGTGATAAGCTTAAAAAAAAAATTGCTGCGATTTATAAATTGTCTGTAATAACGTAGTGGTGATTTATTAACCAATGAATGCTTGTCGTTGTATGTGATTTGTATTTGTGTATGTACGTATGTGTGTGCGATGTAGATCGGTAAACATGTCATAAAAGTAGTCATATTCCAGAAAAAAATACTGAAGTGTGCTACACCAGCCTGCTGTCTATGGAGACATATTAACACTTTGAAATTTTAGATTCAGCATGTTTTATTGTTCATTTTTTGTTAGCATAACATATTTTTTAATACATCTTGAGGGAATTAAGATACTGCAGATTCTCCAAATACCTTAGCTTACAGGAGAAAGTCTTTGACAGATAATTGTTATTAATGTTTCATATATTTACCTGTAATCTACAATTGAAATGTTATTGATCATGTAACAGAGGCCTAACTATATAGAAATTGCCATGAACATATGGCTAAAAAAAACTTTAGCTCTAAAAGATGGTCATTTGTCATTCTAATATTAAAATATATAAGGGATTAAAATTTTGTGAAAGACATAAAAATAAGTCATTAATAAATCTTTTTAAAAGATGATCTGTTACAGTCAATGACAAAATTATTCGTCCACCTATCAATTTTGAATATTTTTATCAATTTCTCAGAGTCTGATGCCCGTATGATGCCAGTTTTTTTTATATGTCAATAAGCAAAAAAAGGAATATAAAACTAAATTTTCAGAACAATAGGTTAAATGCAACAAATTTGACAGGCGATGGCCATGTATGCGTCGTGGAATGGTCATTTGTCATTCTAATATTTCATGTCATTTCTTTCATGTTTGCAGTAGCAATTTCCATAGTATTTGTATCACATGATCAGGAATCTCATACTCTCCGATAGTATTAATTTTCACATCACCACAGAACACATGTACTGCAAAATCAAGTTCAATTATAACAGATTGACTGATTTATAGATATGGAAACTTGATGATGCAACATAGAATAAGAAGAGTTTCTTGCTGCTTCACTATATACTCCAGTAATTTCTATCAAGAAAATTTAATTTTCCCTCTATATTTTATGAATGCTGTGGAATCTCCTCTGCTGTTTGTAGTCCAAATCATCAGCAATACTTTGATCTGAAGCACTTTTAAGATCAGAATTCCTCAGTTGAATTTTTCTGGATTCTGGTGACTCTAGAGGGGGTTAGTGAAGATAAATTTGAAGGACTGTTTGGTAAAATTCTAGGGATTCACTTTCTCCGGACTACGAGAGATCGCTGCCACTACCACAACAAGAAATTACATGATCTCAAATAACAGTTAACACTAACAGGACGTTTGTTTTTGTGACACGGTACACTGTAAAAAAATACCATTTTTTTTTAAACACTATTCTTCTTTTCTCTTTTATTCTGTTATACTCATAAAAGTTTTGAATCTCAAAGGTTTAGTTTCATTCTTTTTTCTCATGCCATGTTACGTCACTGAATTATCCTGTTTTTCTATAGCGATAATTATCTTTTCGAACGAACTTAAACGGACGAAATACCAATAACGTTTCACGTGTTGAGCCCCTTGGCTTTCATCAGGTGTATGCCAATTCGGGTAACCTACTGAACGGAAACCTTTATTTAATCTATGAAAGGAGATTGTTCTCTTATTTACTTATATGCTTATTTTTTAAGCATATACAGTGTAACCCGGATATAAGAGAGTTGTCGGGACCGGAAAATGAGTCTCTTATATCCGGGTTTCTCTTATATCCGGGTTTGGTCTATTATATATACATTAACACAGGCTCTAATTTGGGACCAGATAACATCTCTCTTATATCCGGGTTTCTCTTATATCCGGGTTACACTGATACTTATATCGCAGTGTGGCTTCAGGTTGGAGCATTTCATGATTGAGATGATCTTCTCCCTTCGACAACTACAGGAGAAAGGCTGAGAACAGAGACAATCATAGTACATTGCCTTTATCGACCTCACAAAAAGCATTCGACCTTATGACCAGGAACGGCTTGTTCAAGATATCCGACAGAATCGGTTCTAAGACGGCTCAAGATTGTCCATTCGTTTCATGCAGATATGAAGGCTGCCGTACAATTTGGCGACTCTTACTCAGAGGCTTTCAATATCCGCACTGGTGTGAAGCAGGGTTGTATGTTACGGTCATGCTGAAACGTGCGTTCGGGGTTTCAACTAAAACCGATGGGGGTCTACCTGCACACAAGAACATACGGAATCCAAAATCCGTGAGGTGTTCATTACAGACATGGCAGCAAGACTTAGAGTTCCCCTTCCAGGCAGGAAATGTCCTGGGTATGACAATGTTAAAATGTCGCTGCCGACACTTGAGTTTGAACGTAGATCGCCAGCGAGCAAACACAGGTGATCCCATCATTGAATTAAGTGGCTCACGTGACCATAGAGGAAACACATATATAGGAAATTGCGTGACGTCTATTTGATTGCTATTTCTCCTCTATCACTATATGGATCTGCATTTGTAGTCTATACTATTTCTCTATTCACTATACTATTTCTCTATTCAGATCACTATACAGTGATTATTATTCGAGCAACTATTATCGAGCAAGTACTATTAGTGCAAGTGCTATTCAAACGCGTCTGACACCAGCATTGTTCAACGGTGTATTATTATAATTGTATCTGCGATTACAAAGGTTTTACTACACCGAGCATTACGAAAGGGACACCAAATATTCGTTGACATTACAAAAGTGTCAAACGAGTGTTCATTGACATCACAAAAATAATAAATTACATCCAGCAGCAAGTTTTGGAGGTTGAAGAATCGTGGAACCACCTCTTTATTGCTGCTATTCCCAGATACATCCTGACCTGGAGTTGTAGCACCTGTTAGGGTCTCAGTTATAGGCAAATAGTGAGACTCCAAACAAAACACCATGAAAGTATAAAAACACATTTTATAGTAAAAATACCAGCAACACATGTTTATATAAAAAAATTACTGACATTACCTATTTATCGTAAAAATTACCAACAATACATTTTATCTGTAGTTGAAAGCATACAACTGCACTCAAAATATCATGGTTGAGTATATATATATCCCGGATTACCAAATGGTTCCAATACTAATATAGATAAAACAAGCAAACACACAAATGGACATACATTCTTTATGTGTGAACATTAGGAGGTGATAAGCTTGGATAATTAATTTTATTTATGATACCCACATTCCAAAGCATTTACCTCACACACAGTTTTGTCTTTCTTTCATTTTAACCTGAGGAAGCCCAAGAGAGCATACGCTTCTCAGGAGAAACGTGTCGTTAATATAATTTTCCACTTTGTCTCATTAACTTCACCACTGAAATAAGTATAGTGGATTTCAGAGTTTATTTTATACAGGTTGAATTCATACGGTCCACAAGTTTAAGTTTGGTCATCCGATCCTGCAACTTGGTATCAAGTTTAGACCGAAGGGTGTGAATATAGAAATTTTTCACTTGTTTGATGTACCTGTTGTACCAGATACACGTTTTGCATTTGTAGAGGGCGAGAAAGGTGGAAAAAAGATCGATTTACTCCTGTGTTAATAGTAAGTTTGATCAGTTCAATAAGGTCAAATTGGCAGCTGATCTAAAAAAAAAATGACCTAGAATCGGTTGTTAAATGGGACAAATAATAGCTTGTTTATTTTAACACCTCCAAAATGAAACCACTCTCTTTTAATTGCCTGATAGAATCTTTTTACCTTCCATCAAGTTAACTGGAGAGCATGAAGCTGGAAGAGAGTTCTACAAGCGAGAAATGCGTTTGAAGAAACTGTTAGCATAGAAATTAAGTTACATGTAGCCAACTGTAAAATGACGAGCCCTTGCTGCTAATCTAGTACTGTGCTTAAATTCATAAAGTCTAGGTACCATAGATGAAAGTTCATCAGAACAATTACCATGAAAGTATGAGTGTAAGAGAATATGAGAAAAATATACCTTTAAGGAGAGAGAGAGTAATAAAATAACAAGAATTAAAACAAGATAACAATTGACATTACATTTGAATTTTTGAAGATCAAAGTTGACAGAAAAACAAGAAGCCGGAAGAGAGTTCCACAAGTAAGAAGAAACTGTCAGCATAGAACTTATGGTTACATCTGGTCATTTCAACTATAAAATGATGAGACTTTGCTGCCAATCTAGTATAGACTTAAATTTATAAAGTCTAGGTACCATAGATGAAAGTTCATCAGAACAATTACCATGAACTATTCATAGAAAAGATACAGGGTAGCTACGTCATGGTGATGGGAAAGTGAATGAAGATGCCAGGTCAGGATCAATAACATTGCAGATTCTTCTTTGCATTTTATCAAGAATCTTTAAATACATAGCAGGAGCACCAAAGAAGGGTCTGTAATATAATCAATCCAGAGCTGGCACCTCGACACTTTTTTACCGATAAGATATGGATATTTTTTGACAAATATTTTCATGGAAGCTGTTCTGAGGAGCTTTTTTCCCCCAAGTGCCACAACTACAATGGTGGTGGGGTGGAAACAAATATCCATCCACATACAAATTTTTAATTTATTGTAATTTTAACTAATGAATAAACATATTTTTTATATAATTAACTGTACACAGATGCATAATAACTAAATATGCATAGAAAACAGAAAAACTTTGATCTAATAGAAATAAATCCCATTTATCCATTTTAATGGGTGAAAAATGTATTCGTACAATACAAAAAGGAATACATTAATCTTCATTTAATACTTTGTAGAATCGCTATTATTCACTTCTACAGTAACCAACCTCTTCTTGTATTAGGTTGGTGCAAAAATAATGTCGTTTTTTGACGTTCAACTTCATGTGAGAAAACGACATTATTTTTGCACCAACCTTATAGTTCTCAATTAATGATTTGCAAATTTTAGTTGGTGTTTTGTTTTATTCTTCCTCATATATGGCCGTCATATCCGGGATGTTTGTTAGAGCTTCTGATTGGATTTGAATTTTCAAATAACACCAAAGATTCTCAATTGGATTTAAATCAGTAGACTGACTTGGACTCTTCAGCATATTTATTACATTACTTTCAACAAGCCATTTCTTCGTAGATTTTGCAGTTGGAAGATCCAATCAGTCGGAAGTTCAAGATTTACAACCAAAATCATTAAATTTGCTTCCGAAATATTTTGATATGCTGCGGTACTGGCAACATATCACTAACAGTTGGTAATCTGTTAGTGATATGTTGCCAGTACCGCAACATATCACTAACAGTTGGTAATCTGTTAGTGATATGTTGCCAGTACCTTTTGCAGAAAACATCCCCAAACCATCACGCTGCCTCCACCAAATTTCATTGTTGGAACTGTATTCTTTTGTTTGAAGGCATCACCATCTTTCCTCCATACTTGATTTCTAGAATTACGTCCAAACAACTCAATTTTGGTTTCGTCTGTCCATAATGTATTTTTCCTTATCCTTATGTTCACGAAAGAATTTCAACCTGGCGTTAATTTCCTTGGCGATCTTGAAGAAATCTTCCGTGGAGCACCTGTTCTTCTTTGTTTTTCAGCAATTTTGAATTTTTTTATACCTTGCAATGAATGAACTAATGATAGTAAAGAGAATATTCACGTTGTCTGAGATTTTCCTGTAACTTTTACCTTCTTTCCAGAGCTTAAAAATCATTTATTTTGGCAAATTTGTCAATTCTTTACCCTTTGCCATGTTGAAAACCTTCTTGCACAAATATCAATTACAGAATGTTCTGTTTGTATTTTTGTCCTAAAATAACTACTGATAACATTATTGGAACATTCTAGAATATTTCACTTGAATAATCTCGATCAGTGTTTCCCAAAGTGGGCAATAGCGTCCCCTTGTGGTGTCTGTTATGTTGTAAGGAGGGCACTGGGAGTTTTTTTTTTAATTTCATTTGTGGGGTGGTGAACATACTCAGGTGGTGGTGGGCACGTATCCATTTTTTTTTCAGATTTTCAAAAATTATCCAATATTGGCTACAAAAGGAAATTTCTGAAAGTGCTGTGGAAAGCTATCAAACTTTTCTTCATTGCTTTTTCAACTTCCTATATGGCTGAATGTGGTTTCAACGCAGTTACAGAGTTTCTTACTAAACAAAGAAACCACCGGCAAATTACAAAACAAACTGATTTACGATTACTTCAAAGAAGTATGGAACCTAGAGTAAGAGCCTTAGCCAGTAAGCACCAAAGTCAGCCATCGCATTGAAAACATTGAGATAAGCTGTCAAGTAAAAGATTTTTTTAGGATTTTAATTAGGTATGTCCAATTTTGACCATTTTAGCGTTTTTTTTTAGTTGTTTTTTTGTCAGTTGAAAGACATTAATTTCGAAATTCTTGTAAAAATTAACTACTTGTTGGATTTTAATGAAAACTTCAGAACTTATTCAGAAATGAATGAACTTATTTTAGAAATGTTTATCTCTTTGAAAGTCATGGTATAAATATTTTTTTTTATATCTGTTACCCCCCTCGAACTTAATTTTATGAAAACACAAAAAAAAATTTATTTGCAACCTGAATTTTTTTTTTTAATTAAATGCACAAAACTCTGAAAAATCTAAATCATCGATTTTTTTGTTAAAAAAATGTCCGAAATTGTCCAAACTTTTACCTCAATTGTAAAAATACAAAACCCAATAAAACTAAGACAATATTTAATTAAGAAAGTTTTTAATGGCTTTTCTGAATAATATATACGAAGGTAATTATTATCTGAAAGAAAAAAAATTTTTTTGATGAACAATGAATTTTTACATTAATTTTCTTTTTTTTTCAATTTTAAATACACAATATGACAAAAGGTTGTTATATATTTATACATTAAGTTCTTTCTACAACCTTATGGAAAGGATATATTATGTTCTCTACTTTTTAAAGATCATAAATTTGAAAGCTTATTAAAATCTGACAACCATAATTATTTTAAAAATAATTTTTAATATTCCAAAATTGTATTTAAAATCGTCTACAGCAAAAGTACGGAAGCACATTGTTGAAATAATGTCACATGAGTAGTTTCCTTTGATAGAAGCAAGTTTTTTTTTACTTCAGAAATGGCTTTGATTCGTTCAGTACCAACAAAACAACGCTTGTCAAGTTTTCTGAATATCGTCGTATTATTTTCAATTTTTTTCTTTTTCTATTCAAATATAATCGAATAGTGGGATAAAAGAAAATATCGACTATTTACAATTACAAAAAAAAAAAAAAACACCCTTGGAAGTCCACCCAAATTTTCAAGTTTGAAATCGAATGCATAAATTCATTGTACATTACTTTGGAATTATTATCCACACGACAAATTATCAATTAAAACGATTTTTGGAGTTTAAATTTTCTGGAGTTAGCTCGCTACTACTCAAACTAAAAAATACTTGTTGAGTCAAAACAAAACCAATATAGCATGTTAATTTTATTAATAAATAAAATAAAACTCATATTAAAATTACTGCCATATAATTATTAATAAATAGAAAAAAAATCTGCCTTAATAAAAAAAAATAAAATCTCATTTCATTAAGTTAACCCGTTTCAATTAATGGTGTTTCATGTGATTTTTATATTCTCAGAAAAATATTTCATGACTGAAATAATAAACCTCAATTTAAAAAAAATGAATTTTTTTTACTGTTTTATTTTTACTTGTAAAATTTGATTTTCTTTCATAATTTAAATGTTATTTTCAGTCCAGAATTCTTCCTCAAACGTAAGGTAAAAAAAAAAATAAAAAGAATTTGAAAGTGAATTTTTAAAAAAAAATCTACTAACCAGATTCACTTAAAATTAGAACGAATTATATCACTTCTGTGCTACCGTCCAATAAATTTCCGTGTAGTAAGTTGTGAATATATTGACGTACATCAATCAACGCCTGTCAAAATAGACCACCCTGGTGGGAAATATCTCTCTTAAAAAATTTTCTGCTAAAAATGTAAGTAATGTTTCTTTCAAATTACATTAAGTATACTTTAATCATTCTAAATTTCCTAAGATAACAAAAGAAAAAGGTGTAATTGATTTTTCATGATTTTTTAACTAACAAACTATGATCTTTCCGACAGAAATGTCGATAAGTTCGATTTTACGAAATTTTTTGACTCGAAAAAAAACAAGATTTTTTAATAAAATTTTTAACATTTATAGGAAGGATTAAAAAATCTGAAAAAATATTCAGAAAATACTTTGGTCTTTCCTCTTTAATAACAACATAAATATTTAAACGTTAAAAATTGTTTTATCAATTTGGGGACCTTTTGTCGTCAAGGTATACCACTTTTTAGCGAAATATTGGACATACCTAATTTTAATCATTGACATTTCTAATAGAAATGAAAACAGTATTAACATTATTTTTGTACTAATACCGAAGTGTTATCTTGCTATGAAAGATGAATTCTGTATAACATTCGAAATTTAATTTGGGGGGAGGGGGGGCGTTGACAAAAAGTTTGCGCCCAAAGTGTAGAACTGGTTGAGAAAAGGTGAAATTTAATTTGACAGAGGGGGCATTGACAAAACGTTTGTGCTCAGAGGCGGCGCTGGTTGAGAAAAGGTTGGGAAATGCTGATCTATATTATTAAAGCAATATAAAGTTTTAAAATCTGAAATTTGCATTGTACGAATACTCCACCCACATTAAAATGAATAAATGCGATTTATTTCTATTAATCAAATTTTTTTTGTTTTCTATGTATATCTAGTTACTATGCATCTGTATACAGTTAATTATATGAAAAGTATGTTTATTCATTAGTTGGAAATACAATAAGTTAAAAATGTGTATGTGTACGAATATTTGTCCCCCCCACTTTATATGAATTTAAGTGCGTTACTAGATTGGCAGCTAGGTCCCACCAGTTTACTAATAAACTAGCTAGATGTAACTGTAACTTATATTCTAACAGTTTCTTTCCTCACACTTCTCAACTGTAGAACTCCCTTCCGATTCATTGCTTCCCTGACACTAATAATCTTAAAAGATTTAAATGCAATATCAATCGCCATCTTCTGTCTTCCTGAACCCTGTTCCTTTATTATCTTTTCCTCACAAAAGTTTTCCCATTATCTTGTATTCCATCTCTCATACGATCACTGAAGTGAAGCAATGTTGAGCTTGGTCAAGCATCTAGACGGGTGACCACTTAAGAATAATTACTAGGTGCTGTAAGCTTGGATGTGCAGGTGATGTAATGGATAATGGCTCGGAATCATTAATCAGACAGCCAAGTTCCAATTCCAGGTGAGTTCATTATATTTACTTACATGTAAATACCTTTGGAAAAGGTAAAAATCCATATCTTCTCCCCCCGTCTATCGGTTAATTATTAAGACGTGTATCACGAAAACTATTAACTGATAACAAATAAAAATAAAAATGCATACAAAATATTTAGATTTTGGCATTAAATTGTAGCGGGCCCCTAAACAGTGAGGTTTCCAAAATATGTTGTGGACGTGCAATGTTGCGGGTCCCGCCACAATTATTTTATTTTGTCTAGGAAAGGATCATGCCTTGATGCTGGAGGTCGCTATCCAATGTGGTGGTCACAATGCAATTTATATTTGACGTAAAATAGCACATGGTATAAAATACAAAACAGAACGTAGGGTTGAAAACATAACAATTGAATTTATTAAGTATTTGATGTACATGCATGTAAACTGAAAGGTTAGATGGAGTTACGTCTCTTAGACTAGGAAATATTTTTACTTGAGCTCATGAGGATAAAATTAACTATTAAATTGTAGTTTAGGAGAATGAGTATGTGTTGAGTGTTTGGAATTGTGTATTGTACAAGTTGGTAAAAGTTCAGAATGTACTTGCATGAATTGTTGTTAACTTCTTTTACGTCTGACTGCATTAGTCAAGACTGGAGTTCTTTAAGGGTCACATCTTGGCAGCGGAGTTGAGACGCAAGAGAGAATCAAGAGCAGCTCCTGTATCTGTATCATTTGCCCTCTGATCACTCACCACACGAGAACTTTTGCTGATGGTTTATTGCACAAACTGCTGATCTGTTGTTTCTCTCTTCAGTCTTGATTATGGATGAGGCAACATTTGGAAGAGATGGAATAACAAATTTACACACCAACATTTGTGAGTGGATCAGAATTCCCTTTTTACTATATAGACTAGGGACCAGCATCAGTTTACAATTAATGTATGTGCAGGAATTGTAGGTGCCTGTTTGGAAGGTGCATATGTTCTCCCAGTATGTCTTTACAGCTGTCTACAGGGATTTTATTTTGAACACATTTACAGACCTGCCAGAGGATGTACTCCTGCTGATACAAAGATGAATGTGGTTTATGCTCGATGGGGCTCCAGCACATTTTAGTCACATTGTGATGTACTGGTTGGCATCTACCAAGAATTATGGACAGGTAGGGGAGGACCAATTCCATAGCCTGCATGTTCCCCCAACCTCTATTCTTTGGATTTTTATCTGTGGGGCCATCGAAAACATTTGGTTTATGTAGCAGACATTAATAATGCAGAGATGCTTCATCAACGTGTCATGGGGGCCTGCAAAACCATTCAACCCCTTGTGGAAGTATTTGAAAGGGTCTGCCAGTCAATGATCTGACAGATGTATGCATGTATAGAAGCAAGCGAAGGACATTTTTCGACATTTGTTATGTGTTGCTGTGTTGAGGTACATCAATGGTCTATAGTGACATTTTTGTTTTGATGTCAGGAACACATCCCCAAAGTTTGTAAAAGTATTTTTGGATTGTACATTTAACAGCATCTATTGTAAACTTTAAACTTAATAACTCAAAAACGAAGTATTTATGGGCATTTGTTTATATGGACTTTTGTCCTTGTTTTGGTGTGAGGAACCCACCCACAAAATTTGTAAAAGGATTTTTGATACACCCTGTTATATATATATATATATATATATATATATATATATATATATATATATATATGAGGTGCATTAATGATTACAAAAGTAAGCAACCCAGATACTCAATGTCAAAAGACAAAGCTTATTATATCATTCAACAATAAATTCCTATATAATGAGATGACACTCCATGTTGGGGACGATGTACATGGCAACACAAACTATTTCATTATCTGAAAATAACGAGTCATATCAAGGACAAAAAATATGACAATTTTTTCTTTTTCTAATTTTTTCTTTTAACATGCAGTAATTTATTTCATCTTTATTGTAAAAAACAAACAATACACTTGTTTTAGTATAATTAAGAATTTTAACAATGTTATTTAATATTTTTTAATATTTTCTTCATAATGAATATATTGATTATGAAATTTAACTTTTTATGAATAATTCATTTGTTCCTTTCTAACAGGTATTTTAAAAAGCATATTGAATTTTAATTTTACTGTCCTTCATAAATAGACTCTATATGTAACTTTATTCCACTGCAAAATTAATGAAAAGTTCCATTAAACTTGTCATATAAAGCTAATGTTATAATTAAATTCAGTAAGTTTCATTTGTCACCATTCTTTTGTTTTATCAAGCTGTAAGGGGATTAACATGTAATTTAGATGACTTTTAAGCCCTTAGTGTGCACCCCCCACCAAACCTATCCTGTGAATATTAGATTTCAATGTTTAACCCACCCTAACCACCCATATGTATTCCACCATAATATATGACATTATTGCAAATAACACAGGAAGTCATGAAAACAGTGACACATTGAGAGCCAATATTTACAGGATAGATTTGAGCATGTTGAACACTAGCATTAACCAATATTAGCACGAATTTTAAATTTGTACTTCCTTTGCATTCCTGTTTTATAATTCAGTCACAATTATAAAGCTTGTTTTGATGTCCTTAAATTATTAATAATAATTAGTTCAATGATAATCTAAACAAGTAGTTCTCAACCTTTCTATTCATGGCCCCCTTTTGATTGATGATTATTTTTGATGGCTCCCTCCTAGCTGTTGACTTTAACAAATGCTCATTTTGCAATTTCCGGAACAAATAAACAGTGAGATTTCTCCATACTAACTTGAAAACTGCTTGTTTTAAAAACCAAACCAGTTAAATGAAATAAACTTTTATTTTGACAAAAACAGTTCTGCACATAAATGCACAAACAATTTCTGCAAAATAACAAAAAAGAAAGTTATGCGAAATAAAGTTCTGAACATAAATGCACACAACATAAAAGACATTTGACAATTATTATTACAACTAAAATATGGAAGGCAACAGGATTGTAGCATTGTGGCCCCATCAAAATCCTACATTTTTCTGTGGCCCCAATAAAATTTACCAGTGTCCCCCTGTGGCCTCCAGTTAAGAACCTTTTATCTAAAGATTAGAATATAATGGTACAAAATTTTGGCTTATATATGAGACATTGAAGTCAACACCTAGTGGCGACAGTCCATTTCATGCTTAAAGGCAATCGTCAAGCCTGACAATTGCGTTTAAGTATTTAACCCATAAATATAGCATACCATAAAACTATATTTTTACAGACACAAACACATGCACACACACACATATATATATATATATATATATATATATATATATAAGGTGTATTTGGGTAGACATTTTTCATTTAATTAAGTCTGGTTGAAAACCTATCAAAGTTAAGTAAGTTTTCAAAAAATTATTTTCTTTGTTTAAGACCATTTTCTGTTATATATTTAAATATAAATCGACCAATCTCTGAGTAATTTCAAATTGAAATTGGAAGAGAATGTCTTTTAAAAATTGATCTACCTAAAGAAAAAAAAACTGATCCACACCATTTGCACTCAAGTACACCAATGGTTTTTATCAAGTAGAAAGGTTGCCATTCAAGTCTCAAGATTCCAACTTAACCACACACACACACACACACACAAATATATATATATATATATATATATATACACACATTATAAACTGTTACATTAGAACATGTAAATTACTATTAAAAAATTGTACATTTTGTTTTGACGTTTAATAAACAACATCCCATCAGGTAGTTAACAATGATGGTAACCATCATTGTTGTTTATTAAACGTCGAAACAAAATGTACAATAGTAGTGACTTAGATGTTCTAATGTAACAGTTTATAATAAATATTTATTGCTCTACTCTTACACTGAGACCTGTTTTAAATTAATGTTTTGAACATTTGAATTTTATTCTTCGTACTTTTGCATGTATATATATGCATATACATGTGCATATATATATATATATATATATATATATATATAGGATGTTGACTCCAATAAGAAACTCATTCTCCTTTTGACAGGTCTTACTTTTTGTCCTGTGGCGTGACATGCCTCCCTCCTTACCAGTGGAAAAGCTAGGGGGGTGGCTGGTTTAGATGACAGTCCATGCAGATGATTGTACTGGTTTACACATTACCAGTAGAAGGCCTGAGCCTTACCTAATATTTTGAATTAGACTTAGTATTTGTAAATTGTATCAAAAGTTTGACACATGTGATTCATGAGAACTCACCGTGATTTTATATGACTCCTCCATGAAAATGCAGATTCACATTTCAAATCGTTATTCACTAGGGGAGGTCGCTTTTGAAACCATAATATCGCAGTCAATTTGAAAGTTAGGGTTTGACAGAATAATTATACAAAATATTTTTTTTCCAAATCATTACTGTTTTTTAAAAAACCAGTTTGAAGTTTAGTTTAGGCTTAAAATCGTAGTGTCGAAATTTCATTCCAATGATCTGTGAAAGCCTTATAAAATTTATTTTAACTTTAGAATTGTAGCATCAGAATTCCGCTGATCAGTGAAAGCCTTATAGCATATTCTTACAAAATTTATAATTTACTGAAGCTTTACAAATTTTATGTGGACAAGATGCATGGCACAAGCACATTGTTACTAAATCATTTTGCCATCAAATATGACTTTCATTTGCTTCAAAGGGAAATTATACTAAACAATTTAGTTATCAATAAACAATGCAAATTTAAAACCTTTTATAATTTGTGCCCAGCAGTATTATGGTGTTACATACACTATTATCTAATTTTTTGCTTTTATTATGATCTATCAAATCTTATTCATCCAGTAGCCTTTTTCGTAATCTTTTACAATTATTTTTTTACTATTTTTATCGAATACAGTAAAATATCATATATTTTGCTTGTGGCGATTCATAATTAGAGTCTTCATTGAATATATTTCCCATTTAATGTATTTAATGCAAAAGATATTAACTCTATTTGGATATTCTTGAAATAGTAAAATTTTGAAGTCAGTTTGTAAGAAAAAACCTGTAAAAATTAGGTATTTCTGTACATTTTCTCAATCTTTAAAACTAAATATTCAAAAATTGATAAAAGCTATAAATATAAATTTTGGATTCAGTACTTATCACGTCAAACCCCAGTTTTCACACTGAGTGCAATGTTGACTTTCTAAAAAAAAAAAGTAAAAAATCCACTTGCCCTATTGTTCATGTGTGGAGTTCTGAATTTTAACTCCTTCGAAATGTAAACCAATTTCACTTTTAAATTAAAACTCATTGAATACATACTTAATACTTTCACATGTAATTTAAAATGGGACTCTAAAGACATTAACATGCGTGACAATGATGTTCACATGTGAATTTTCAACTTACAACTCTTTGAAAATACTCAGGGCACACTTCAAACTTTTGTAATTTCTCTAGAGAAGTGGAACTTGTCTTCCTGGTGTGTATTTGCTTTCAAAACTAAACTTTGTGAAAATGTTAAACACAATGAATTATAAAATTATTTCTATCCAGTGTGCATTTGCCTGTGCCTTTCTAAATAGAACTTCTTTGAAAATGCTGATCCACACACTGTGCATAAATAAGGTTTCTCTCCAGTGTGTTTTCGTATATGTACCTTTAAATCTGAATTTTGTGAAAATGCTGATCCGCATACTTCGCAAGAATATGGTTTCTCTCCTGTGTGAATTCTCATGTGCCTGCTGAAATTAGAATTCTTTGAAAATGCTGATCCACAAACAGTACATACATAAGGTTTCTCTCCAGTGTGTGTTCGCAGGTGTAATGTTAAACCTGAACTCTCTGAAAATGTTGACCCACAAACTTTACAAGAAAATGGTTTCTCTCCAGTGTGAATTTTCATGTGTCTTTTCAACTTAGAATTCACAGAAAATGCCGATCCACAAATTTGGCAAGAAAATGGTTTCTCTCCAGTGTGTATTTGCATGTGACCTTTCAAAACTGAATTTTTTGAAAATTTTGATCCACAAACTTTGCATGAATAAGGTTTCTCTCCAGTGTGTATTCTCATGTGAACTTTTAAACTAGAACCCTGTGAAAATACTGAATCACACACTTGACAAGAAAAAGTTTTATTTCCTGTGTGTATTTTCATATGACTTTTTAAATTGGACCTTTCTGAAAATGCAGATCCACAAATTTGACATGGAAATGATTTGTCTTCTCTATGCATTCGCATGTGTCTTTTTAAACTGGAATTCTTTGTAAATGCAGATCCACACACTTGACAAGAATATGGTTTCTCTCCTGTGTGTATTCGCATGTGATATTTTAAATTGGACCTATCTGAAAATGCTGATCCACACACTGTACAAGAAAAGGGCTTCTCCCCTGTGTGTACACGTATGTGTATTTTTAAACTGGAACTTTCTGAAAATACTGATCCACAGACATGACAAGAAAATGGTTTCTCACCTGTGTGGATTCGTCTGTGGCTCTTTAAACTGGATTTATTTGAAAATGCTGATCCACATGTTTGACAAGAAAATGGTTTCTCTCCTTTGTGTCTTTGCATGTGATATTTTAAACCAGACCTATCTGAAAATGCTGATTCACAAATTGTACATGAAAATGGTTTCTCTCCTGTGTGTATTCTTATATGTCTTGTTAAGGTACATTTCTTTGAAAATGCGGATCCACACACTTGACAAGAAAATGGTTTCTCTCCTGTGTGTATTCGCATATGTACTTTTAAAATAAACTTCTTTGAAAATGCTGATCCACATACTTCACAGGAAAATGGTTTCTCTCCTGTGTGAATTCCCATGTGATTTTTTAAAATGCTCCTTTCTGAAAATACTTCTCCACACACTTGACAACAAAATGGTTTCTCTTCCATGTGACTTGTTAAGATGGAGTTCTCTAACAATGCTGATTCACATGTTGTTAAATAATAAGTTCTCCCTTCGAAATGTGTTTGCAGATGTGTAGTTAAATCTGAATTTTTTGAAAATGACAATCCACATGTCTGACAAAAATGTGCTTTCTCTTCTCTGTCTTTCCATGTGTCTTTTCAGTTTTGAAAAGTGAGAAAACTCTACTCTGTACACCATACAAGAATATTGCTGTTTTCTGGTATGTGTTTGGATGTGCACCTTGCAATGTAAATCCTGTAGAAATGTTGATAAACAAGACTTTGCAAGAATATGATGCCTTCTGTGTGCACTTACCTGCACCTATTTAAATCACAATATGCTAAGATGCTGAAATCCACATCTTAAAAGAATATATGTATGTTTAGCAACTGTTTGCATGTGTTTTTCTCAAGCATAAAATTCATTGTTCTCTTCAGTAATTGATATCTGTGAATAAAGAAATAGTATCATTAAAAAAAACTGAAGTGCATACCTTATTTGTAATTATACAATTATAATGAATTAGTTTATGTTTGAATGAAGTGCTACATATCACAAATTATTTTCATTCCTAAATTAAATTTTATACTTCTGCTCAGCAAATGGAATATAATTTAAATATTGAAATTTTTACTCTTGCTGTATTCTATTTATGAAAAAAAAAAATCCTATTGTTAATAAAAAAAGAACAAAAACAAACAAGTGATATTTTCTTAAGATCTTATTTATGAAAGCAATTTTCTAATTAAATGAAGTCATAGTTTTATTGCATTTTTTTAATTTATTTTATGATTTGGAGCAGCATTTTTGGAAATGAGTACTAGTTTGAAAAAAAAATTGATGATTTACATTCTCCAATTAGTCCACCTTTAATGGATGAAAATTTAATTTCTTGGCGGATAACATATGTAAAAATATAAATATATATATTAAAAAGATTTTCAGAAACAAAAAAATTCAAAATTAATTTCATTCATTTGTGAATAAGTCCTGAAAGTTTCATTAAAATCTGACAATTATTTGATTTTTGCAAGAATTTTCAAATCAATATATTTTTCACCAGAATAAAAGCACAGAAACACTAATCGTTGACAGCTGCCACAAAAAAATTCTTAAATAAAATTTCGAACATGCTAAAAAAGGCTTAAAAAAATTACTAAAATAACAAAATATTTTGTCTTTCCTGTTAATAATAACATAAACATTTTGATGATAAAACTTGGTTTTTATTAAGTTTGGGCCCTTTTTTCATCATGCTATGCTGTTTTTTCAGTGAAAAAAATGGAGGTACCTACATTTCTGTCTCACCCTGTATTTGAACTTTTTTACATGTTCATAGTTTACGTGTCTTAGTTTAATATTCTCCCCATTTTTCTTCATGTGTAGTCCTATGTACTGGAATTCTGCAAATTCTTCAGAATAAATGACAATTCTGTAAATAAGAATTAAGTGAAAGTGGCAAAAGCCTACAGAAAATAGCTTCCCACTTCTACTGACTAATCAGGACAATGTTGACTAAAGATATGTAGTTGTCATTTTTTTTAATCATTTCACCCCAAGCAAGGCAATAAAACCACAAAGATAGAAAATATGATAAAAACTACTATTAAGGAGAGAGAACAAACAAAAGAACAAGAATTAAGAAGATAATGAGTGACATTGCATTTAAATATCAAAGATTAAAGTTGGCTGGGAAGCAAGAAGCTGGAAGAGATTTTCACAAGTGGGAAGTGCGATAGAAGAAGCTGTTTGCATAGAACTTATGGTTACATCTCGTCATTTCAACAGTAAAATGATGAGACACTACCACCAATCTAGTACGATGCTTAAACTCATAAAGTCTAAGTACCATAGAGAAAAGTTCATTTGACTTGCATCCTTCTTATTTTGGTTGCTATCACCCTAAGGACAATTGTACCCACAGTAACATTTGCAGCCACATATGAAGCATTTGGTGGTGTTGTCTTCAGGTTTGAATAGGTTGCTATCTTGCAAACTAGAAAAACAAGAAGGATGCCAGTTTGACAAACAACCCTAATAAAATTCATTAGGGTCATCCTGGTTATTTTCATTGTAGGTACCATCAACATCTCTTTGTTACAGCTAGTGGTGTATTTGTTAATGAAGCATTTGGAAAACTGTCTGCATATAACTTTTCTTAATTGTTTTGATATGGCAGATGGTACTCCGATAGTGGTTTTCCTCAGTTGTTCATTTTCTGGCGTCAGATTCACACTTTTTAAGCCCCAGCTCCAGTAACAACATATTACAGTTCTTTAAATTTTCAACAGAATGGTCAAAAGTAATGAGATAGTTCTCTCTATTAACAGGTCATTCTGTCATCGGTATTATTCAAATGACTCATATGTCATAAAAGCAGCCTATAAAAAGAGCATCATCAACTTTGCATATAATCTTTTTTCCATTCGGCCATTGGCATGTAATGTCGTAATGACAAGTTCCGATATGGCCACTCTAGCTTTACCTTTGAGAGATAAAAATACAGTGTGGTGTGTCATGACAGGCCGCAAGTTGCCAAACTGGCATTTCTTTTTTCCCCAAGTATTGTATTTATTCATTTTTAGAATACATGGCTTTCTGGAGAAATATAGCTGGCAGGCACTTCTGGGTAAGATTATTCCTAGAGATATGTTTTGAAGTCATTTAGTAAATTTAAGGATTAACTGGATTTTGTAAAAGTAATCCTTACATTTTGCTTAAAACATAATGAAAATAACATTTCTTTACGAGCTGTCATCAAAGTCATGGGACAATGTATTTTGAATTTTTTTTGTACCTGGATAAAGATGCTGATTTTTATAAATATAGACATTCATACACAAGATTAGAAAATAAAAGAGGTACCTATAGCAAATTGAAAATTTATTGGTAATTTTCTAACATTTCCTCAACAAGTGTCTTTGTAAGAACCTAAAATATTAGAAGACTTAAAATATTTTTAAATTTTTAGTATTATTGAGTAGCTAAAAAAAATTATATAAAAATAGTCTTTTACGTTGAATTCATCATGTAATTTTATTATATTTATCTGCTTCTTACATAAATTAGCCAATTCAGGCTAATAAGGATGATTTTATCAATTTTACTGATAATCAAAAAAATAATTACAAATAATTTAAATATCAATTAAAATACAGCAAAATATTTTGCATATTGGAAATATTAAATCTAATCTATTATCTTGGAATTAAAGCTAAAATAAAAGCCTCAAGAAAGATTTTTCATTTTTTTAAAAGCATTTTAAATAGGGACTTCCACAAAAAATGTGTACCTAAGTTTTAAAATGATCTTTTTTTTTTTGCTGTATTTCAAAAACTAATTTAAAGAATTTCTTTTTTGCTAAAATAGCTGATTATCACTCTTTTTTAGTCATCTTTCATCACAATGTAATTCTCTTTATTAAAAAACTTCCAAAAATAAAATATACTTTTCTGAAACTTTGAGTGATATTAGCTAATTTAGAGTATAATTAATCTGATTTTTAAAAAAACTATTAAGTTGAAAATATTGCAGAAATGCAATTGTTATACTGGCAATAGCTGTGTTTATATCTGACAATGTGATGACAGATCTAATGTTGTTCTGCAGAGACTAAATGTGTAAAACTTAATTGAAGAAAATGATGTGAGATCCTTTATTATATAATTTTTAAGTACCCATTAATTTTAAGAATTTAGGAAAATATTCTCTGTAATCTAATGTTTTATTGAATTTTAGAAATTTTAGCTTTAAATTTACTATATACTATTTTCTGATAATGTTGTGTATGGTCGCCCATATTTACAAAAATCAGCATGTATATATATATACAAAAAAAAAATCAAAATTATTTTTAAAATATTGGTGTTTGATGATTTGTATTAAGCCTTTTCATTCACTTAATAATATCATCTAAATGGCTGAAATTTTAAGATTTAAATCTTGATAATTTTTTTTTTAAAATGACAACAATTCTTGTAAAAAATTCATTATTCATCAAAAAATAAATGTTCTTACAACAATAGCATCCTTAATGTCTTATTAATAAAAGCAATTAAAAGCTTTTCTAATTAAATAATGTCATAGTCTTATTGCATTTTTTATTTTATAATTCAGTGCAAATTTTCAGTAAATGGTGTTGCTGTTTGACAAAATCAAATTGATGATTTCAATTCTTCAAGGAGTCCTGCTTTTAACTAATATAAATATGAAGAGGCTGAAATTTTCATTTCTCAAAATTTCATAAAATTAAGTGGAGGTAACAGATGTAAAAAAAAAAAAAAATATTTTTACCAAGATTTTCTAAAAAAAAAATAATTATTTCAATCGTGAATAAGTCCTCAAAATTTAATTAAAATTTGACAATTCCTTTTTACGAGAATTTCCAAAATGTGTTTTTACTGCAAAAAGGACGCTAAATTTCCTAAATCTCAGGCAAAGATGCTGACACAAGAAAGACAAGATTTTTAATGAAAAATTCAATGTGCTAGAAAGGATTAAATTAAAAAATTTAATAAAATAATCAAATTGGTCTTTCCCCATAACAAACATTTTGACAATAAAACTTTATTTTTATCAAGATTGGGGTTTTTTTCTCTTTTAGAAAATCTTTGACGGTACCAAATTTTATTTAATTACCGCTTTTTTTTTTTTTGAAGGTACCTAGAACATACAGTTAAAACACATAAAGTTACACAAATTTTATAAATAATTTACATTTTATATAATTTATTTTAAAATATAAATATCAATTTTTTATTATTGCACTGCTGATGTTGCGTTTTTTTTTAATTTCTTTTTTTTTATATATATTATATACAGTGTAACCCGGATATAAGAGAGATGTTCTCTGGTCCCAAATTAGAGCTTGTGTTAGACCAAATCCGGATATAAGAGACTTCTTCTCCGGTCCCGACAACTCTCTTATATCCGGGTTACACTGATATTTTTTTAAAGACAGTGTTGTTGACCTGTAGCAGCACAGGCTACCAGGAGTAAATAAACGTTATTTCCATTAGGTTTTAACTTTTAAACAAGAAGTAGGCTTTAATTTTTTTTAAATCCAGTTTTAATCAATCCTTAAATCTACTTTTCTAAGACAATTATTAGATTTTTGTATTTGTTGTTTACATTTTTCATCAGTCGATGAGTGACCGTACCAACGTTTTTTTTAAAAAAGCCTAAAATTTTATTTAGATCCGGAAATTCTTCTTTTAGTACGAATTAACTTTAGTGGGCTAATAATATCCTTCAAATAAAAACAAAATATAATTTCAAAGGTGGCATTTAAATTTGAAATGGATTTTGCAAGTTTTTTTAGGGAGTTCGTAGCTGTATTTAAAAAAATAAAGATCCATTTTCGTAACATAGTCAGCGATTAGAAAATAAAAGATAAATCATTAATAAAATAAATGAAATTACTTTTTAAAAATAAAACTAATCTCCCATAGAGAAGTTAAAATACTTTTTTTGCTTGCATGTTTTCAAAACAATCAACGTTAATCAAGTTTTTTTTACAAATATGCGTAAACAAAAAAAAATACGTTTAAAAAAAAACTTTTTAAATTTTATACTTACTTCTTTGTCTTCTTTCGTCTCATTTATTTGCAAGATTATTGGAGGGACAAACTAAAATTTTCAATAAACTTATCTAGTTTAAAGTTAAAAAAATAAAAACTTACACCATTTTCAAAAATGTTTGCTAAAAGAGTTAGAATCAAAGGGAGATAATTAGTATAATATAAAGAAATATATAATTGTTTTTTAAATTGATGACAATTTAATATCCACTCAATGGAATCCTTAAAATTTAAAAGAATAACTTATTTTAATTAACTCTCTAAAAAAAGATTTAAAACAAATAAATATAAAATTTTAAAACTTAAAGTTTGCAAATACCGAACTGTTAAAATTATATAAAGTTTTTTTTATTTGTAATCGTTGTCGAAAAAAACAAATTAGACTTCTCATCAAACAATTGACAGAAAATAAATAATAACAAGACCAATTTCTAAAAGTAGACGTATGTTTAGAATGCTATGAACTTGTAGTAGTAGGTAAAGTAAAGTTTAATAAAAAATAAAGTAAAAATATTATTACTTAAGTTCCCTTATCATCTCCTTAACACTTCATTTATTAACATTTTTAACTTAACACCAACACTGGAATCGGAGAGCGAGTTCGAATTCCAGTCGAATCCATTCATTACATTCATTTAGTACCCTTGGGAAAAGTATGAATCCTCTTCTTCTCGCCCCTCCCCCCAGCTATGGGTAAATAGCAGGACAGATAGGGTCCTATAGCCTTGGGTGGCGAACTGGTCTACCGCAGAAAGAAATGGCAACCTACTGTGGGTAAAAATCTGCCTCGTCAGTCATGTATCGAAAGATACATGATCGCCTACGAGTGTATCACGCATGGCACACAATTGACAATCTGCTAGCGTCGTTACTGAAACCAGTGGAAATGTAATTTTTATAAGGCACGTACTAGTTCGGAACGTATGAATTTATTAGCTTGAAGAAATATTGTAACAGGTCTATGTTGTTATTTTGTGTATGGGTATGTGTTGCGTGTAGCGTTTGCTACTTTCCACTTTCTGAGACATTCCCTTCAAGGGAGATAATCTACCAACACGGTCGGTATTATACTGCATGGCAATAACGACTACAACCAGATATTTAGATTTAGCAAAACAGTACACTGCATCAAAGCGAAGACCTCTCTCTCTCTCTCTCTCTCTCTCTCTCTCTCTCTCTCTCTCTCTCTCTCTCTCTCTCTCTCTCATATTCGATGGGAGTGTCAAGCATCTCAGTTCCTGAGAACCGGCAGCCAAACACCCGCATATATGATTTGATTATAGAGGTGAAGTGTTTTTGGAAAACCAACCACACTTTTTGAAGAGCCGAATACAGAGACCTGGTGCACCACGTGCCACAAGGTCCCAAAATTCCAGTCGAATCCGTTACATTCACTTACGTGCTAATACCCTTGGGAAAGGTAGGACTCCTCTTCTCCCTCCAATTATGGGTAAAAATAGCAGGACTAAGTCAGTGCTGATAAAACTATCATCCATCTAGAATTTTCTCCGGATAAAGATTGCTGCCAGTGGATACGACCTTTCATATTTATTGTCGAGGTACCTAAATTCGTAATTTGCACAATCGAGGGAAGATGATGCTCCAAAGATATGTACCAACATGTGATACTATCTAACCCTTTCGCCCCAGCCCCTCAACCGCCGACGTCTTACTCTCTGGGTTGAGGTGTCTACTCGGTCTTAACCGAACTTAAGGAAGTGGCCGTAGGTCCCCTGAGTATCCGTAGATCATTCGACCGGTCCACTGGTTTAATCCTGCTTCCTGTTCACGTTGTGTTCGGTTTGATCCAGAAAGCAGAAGTGATGTTCATCCATTCACGGTCGAATGAAGATGTAGACACGGCTGGAGAGTCTGTGCTAAGAAATTTAAAATGCACCAAAAAATATATCTGCAGAAAGCCGGAGAAACAACTATTCAATGGTTGAATTGCTAATGTCTTTTATATAGCAGAAAAGTATAGTATAGAAAGAAACGGGTTACAGGAAAGAAAAGTAATTGACGTAAAAACTCATATACTGGATTCTAGACAGAGAGAGAGAGAGAGAGAGAGAGAGAGAGAGAGAGAGAGACAAAGAGAGAGAGAGACAAAGAGAGAGAGTGGGTTGTGATTAACTTGTTGTTAAATCATCTCAGAATGATATACGACTCTTGTAATGGAGAGATAAAGATTTCTGTGCGCGGCTTAAAGTTTATAGTTGCGTTCTGCCTCGGCAGTAGTAACAGTAGTAGTAATCTTCGTGGTAACAGAAGCAGCGGTACTTATATCAACAGTACATGTTAGCGGACGCTTCGTTTCAATCTCTGACGTCACTTCCTCTCCCTCTCGAGTCTCCAACTCGACTCTCCACCACTGTCTCTCTCTTTCGTCTGCCTCTTCCATCTGCAAGGAGATGGAGAGAATAATTCGTCTTGCTGGGGCCAAATTCTCTCTTCTTCCTTCAAGAATTATCTCCAGTCTCTCGTATATGAACGATGATCAACAAAACAAAAGAAAATATTTCGTGTAATTTCGTTAAAGGAGAGGGGTGGCTTGTTCGACGTTTCCGTTCTCAGTGGTAGTAATAATAGTAGCAGTAGTAGTCTTAGATGTTGGAGGAGTAATTCACTTTTCCGTTCTTATATCAAGAGCACGTGTTAGCGGGCAATTTGTTCCAATCTCTGACTTTCGTCCTTCTTCGAGCCTTCAATTCAACTCTGCTCACTTTCAATCTCCGACATCTCTCCACCCAGCTCGACTGCACTCGAAGACAGACGAGCCAAAACTACTACTTTTTTCAGCATAACTACGCGTTTATATATATAAACCTGGCTGGTCATAATCGACCCTTGGTCCTACTACTTCGCACGCGGTTATCTCGGGTTCTGGCTACTTTCAACCAAAATCATGTAAATTCCAAAGTTCCTCATAGCTTACTAAGTTCTATTTATAATTTTAACCGATAAAAATTATTTCGACCATTTTCATTGTCTTTCTAATGACCCAATTCTAAATGGGTAAAACTCCTGTCCTAGATCAGATTTCCCATCAGTAAACAAAAATGCTCTGATCTAATTTCGCTACTCAGATCCACTCCAATTTCAATAAAAAATATACGTGTGTGTGTGTGTGTGTGTGTGTGTGTGTGTGTGTGTGTGTGTGTGTGTGTGTGTGTGTGTTTCCCCGACTCTCTTCTCTGTCACACTATATCGGCTTGATGTACGTGTCTCCATTTTCCCACCAGAGAAACTGCAAGATGTCTCTCTATCCTATGAAGAGACACGGAAGCAATGGAACATCCTTTCCACATCACAATGCTCACAGAATCTGCATAGCACTCCAGTAAGTGTATTTGTCAGATCATGTCCTTTAAGGAGATGGTTATTCGGAGATGTGTCTCCGAATTTGGCAACGCAATCAAATACCACTCTAATTTTTTCTGGCTTTCTGTGATGATACACACCATGGTGAGGAATGTACTATGTATTGCCATCCTTTCCTGCGTCGTTAGCTTCTTTTGCATCTCCATCCTCGAAGGTGAAGTCCATAAACTGAATGTAGTCTTTTCTAAAATTGGAACTTTTTTCATATTCTGCCTTTTGGTGCTTCAAGTGCACTTTAGCAAGACGCTTATTTTTTGGAAGACAAGGACGTGATCAAAATGGCAATGGTATCCTGGTATGATGTCCTTTATTATTGTCCTGAAACTTCTTGTTCAATAGCTGGAGGAATTGAATATCCTCTTGAGATACAGTTTTTTTTTTCTCTTGGATTTGTATGGAGGAAATCAGCTTCCAATGCTCTGATTCCAGAGGCAGTGGAAATTCCTTCATGGAAGTTCGGTGACAATACATTATGACATTCCCTAAACTGATCAGAAATGTTGTGGATCCTACTATACACCATCCCAGATCAGTTTTTTTTATAGCAGATGGATCATGGTCTCCCTCAACAATAACCTTTTTGGTTTGAGGGCTTTTGAACAGTCGTATCCAATTAGGAGTCCGACAAGACAGTTTAATTGTTATGGAATTTCTTTCGCTATACTGAGAAGGTGGTCCCATGCTTCAGCTGTTTTGCGAGTTGGAATACTGTTCCTTTCCAAGGGGATATGTTCTCGAGTATATGCTGGTGGTATCTCAATCAGATCTTCTGAAGGATACCCTCTGACTTTCAGACCTGCTGCACGTTTGTAATTCACTATTGATTTTCTGTTTTCTATCGTTGATAGTTTCAAACTGATGGGTTCTGTGTTTGCATCGATCCGTTCACAAATGTATTGGTCAATAAACGTTGCTGGTCGACCCTAGCGCAAGAGAACCATACTGGCACAATTATGGATGTGTAGCTGTTGCTGGTCATCGTCTTGTTGCATAGGACAGTAGAAGCATGTTCTTCCTGTTGTAATACTTCGTCTCCCATACTATAATGAGAGAAGATGGTTGGGTAGTATCCGAACCAGCGATCATCAGCGACCACCAGCGATTACTAACGACCAACTGACTCCCGCTGACCACGTCTTCTACCAATCCACTGGACGATACGAGTTTTACTCTCTGCTGCCCATCATTTCGCGGACCTCAGTGATTTCAACCGCCTACCCTAGCCTAGGAATGTTACTATCAGCTCAACACCTTCGCTGAGTGCCTATCGTCTTTTGACACCTCCCAAGCGGTTTCGTCTTCATCTTCTGGTTACCAACAACCGTTTGCCCTGGGATACAACTGCCAGCTAGCACCAAACCAATACACCAACTGTCCGTCAACCTTCGGCACCACTCAAGTTGCTCTGGTCATCATCAACTGTCGACGCATTTAAGACCAACAGTTAACTACCAGCACGACCAACCAGGGTTTTTATAACATCTGAATTCTTCAATTGTGTTTTTCCGTCAATAACAAATTTGGTCATATTTTTATCTAAACTCCCTTTTATCGCTGTCCTTGCCTTGGCCTGTGTCACTTCTTCAATTTTAAATGTTTGCGGGTTTCGTCTAATATGGACATTCACACCCGACAACAAACTATTTAAAATAGTTTTTTTTTTTTTTTATGATGCCCGTGGCGGTACTTAGCTATTATATTTTAAATAAAAAAAAACATATTGCTAAAATGGAAATATAAATTATTTTAAATGCGTTAAGTTTTCTTAACTCAATTTCATTTTTTTTTAGTGATACCTACTAAAATCAAGGAAGTAAAGATAATGGATAAGTCGCATACCGAGTTCAGTCACGGCTCAATCTGTTCACTTCCAGTTTATGACTTTGGAAAATGCATGAGTCCATCTTTCTCCAGTTATGGGTTAAATAATGGGGAAGATTGTCTCTAGAAGAAGGAAAACTATTTCAAACCAGCCTGGAGACGAAAGAGTGTTGGGCTCCTTCAGGCTACCCGGCTCTAAACACACCACCGTTGCTATGGCTTCAGTAAATGTGGTGTCTCTGTGACCCTAAAGATTTACATATGGCTAGTATTGGGCCCATGATAAATCTAAAAAGAACAAATATAAGAACAAAGGAGTTGTCTATATTTTAAGATTTAATGGATCTCCTTTGAACTTGTAGAATCTGACTTCTACATTTCGTGAATCACACCTAATTTCCGTAATGCTGTTATTTAACAACGTCCTGACTGGACAATAAATATTAAATTTTGTATTTTGTTTATCTTCACGTGCAATGTTCTAAAATCTTGTGCAAGCTAAACATATATTGACTCCAAACCAAGTTTCAACACTCTGACTGGTTAATAAATACCAAGGTCATGTTTCCGCCTACGCATAAGTGTTCAAACCAGAGAACCATCAAAAATAAGAAAACGTGTTCTCGAGCCTATTACGCGATTAAGTAAATAAATATGATACACTAGCACATCTTCCAGTGGGAATGTGATGGCAGTGTTATTTTCATTTTTACGGCATTTAGACGACAATTTATTTGTATATCTTTTGATTGCCATTTTCAGTATATTACAGTTTGAATGTATACACAGGAAATAAATAATCTTCTTGTCAAGTGTATGAATCACTATTTTCAGGGATGTCCAAATTAAGATCTCACATGCAAACATATTTAAAAGAATTTTGATTGAGGACTATTTTACTATTTTAAAAACGTCTGTTGATCAACATTTTCAACAAGTTCCAGTTTGAATGTATACATTTAAATATATCTGGGAGAGAAATCTATTTCTTACATGCATTTATCAGCAATTTCAAATGGATCTAATTGAAAACATCACATGCATACACATTTAAAAGAAACTTTATTCATTTCAATTTATCAAAATTGATCATTATTTATGAGGTATTAGCAGCAGGTTTTAACACATTTTCTTTCTCTCACTGAAACCAAGTATCATCTTTGATAAGTCTTTTGTCTTCCCTTGTGATGAAAATGGAATAGACCATTATTTATGGGGTATTGGCAGGACATAATGGTTGTGTTTGTTAATGAATGGAGGGACAATTATTATTATTATTATTATTATTATAATAGGATTACTGTTGTTATTATCCAGAATTCTGCCTTAATTGCCTATTTGGGTCAAGAATTTGACTGACCAATCCAGTGAGAGACTGTGGGGGTGAAGTCATCCAGACCATTCCCATGATCCCATTGTTATGCCCATGTACAAGACAGTCTTTACCAATTGAAGCAAAGAGGCCTAAAAACACAAGTGCCATCTGACCACCTTTACTCCTTATTCTAATAAGGTCTTATCTCTGGCCGACTTGTATCCAGTGATGTAATAATAGTCGGGTAATAGGCAACCAACTTACACTAGGTACTTGTGTAGAAAACAGGGAAAAGATTAGACGAAGTCATTAATAATGAGGTATTAATGGCTTGGTCTTCTCATGACAGGAACAAAAGAAAAGTTAAACACTGTTCAAAAATAAAGATAGTGTGCATAGATGCACAAACTTGTGTGTCCTGGTTATTATTTAATAAGTAAACAGATTGATATGGGGACCTTGAATCAGCTTCAGACAACCCTGGCATAGTTGTAGTGGGAAAATAAATCACCGAGCCTTTTAGTAACATGTAATAACGGAGGCAGAATATGATTTGACTAAGGCTCACCTCAGTAATCACAATGTTGGTGAGTAGATGGCGCATGTAGTAGCGTGAAGTTGTTTTCATTTCCCGTCTCCTACCACGCATGGTCTATGAAGGTAGAGTAGAGAAAGCATCTGCTGCTTATATATATATATATATATATATATATATATATATATATATATATATATATATATATATATATATATATATATATTTTAATTTAAATAAAAACAGATTACTTTAAGGTTCCATATAATAAATTATTTCACCATCTCATCATCTCATATAAGAGTAGATAGGTTTGCTTATCGCCCGGTTCACACTTCTCAGTCTTTTGAACAGTAGTAGAGGTCCATCCTTTGTTTCCAGTTTAAGAATAGATTTTCTCTTCCTCCTAAAATCTACTTCAAATCTATACTCTTAACGTTTCCTCCTAAAACTCTGAACTTTTAATCACCATTCATTTAGATTTTCTTTCTTCAATAGTTGTAGATACGTTCACAGATCACCCTAGTCTTTTGAACAGGAGCAGAGGTTTATCCCTTATTTTCTGTTCAGGATTGGGTTTCTGGTTCTTTCTATAGTCTTTTTTTTATTCCCTTTCACTCCCAGTAGCCTCCCTCTGCATCCCGGTTGCATTATACCTTTACTTGTGGTGAATTGATTAAAAAATACAAAAAAAAATGAAGACAAGTGGTTGATAGCGCTACCCAGGTAACTAAATCTACTGACAAAGTTAATCTTCATAAGTAGCTGAATGTATACTGTACCTGGGGCAGGCTGAAGCATCACAACTCTCTTGTCTAAACTGATTGAACGTCTGGCATGCTTTCGAAAGCTTATCCACAAAGCATTCCATATCAGTTTATGTATGGCATAATAGGTCCCTCATACAACCGGCTGAACACACGTGAAGTCAAGTGGACCTTCACTGATGTTATCAGAGTCAGAAGTGTCATTTTTTTTTTAATAGTTGAAAGATAGTCTTTGGAATCTAGGGTTCAAAGCTGCAACCACTTCAGTGAAGAGGAAGATAAAAATGAATAAATGAAAATGGGGATCAAGTGGCACTTTGTTTGCAGAACTTTTGGTGGGGTAATAATGGTTTTAGTGACACAAGTTTTACTAATTAACCCATAGCTGGAAGAGAAAAGGTGGATTCATACCTTTCCAATGTGTTTTTGTGTATAAGTAAATATAATGAATCCAAATGGATTTGGCAGTTCTCTGATTAACAATTCCAAGCTATTACCCATTATACCAGGTGCACATCCAAGCTAATAGCACCTGGTCTGCTGAAGCGGTGATGTGGCTGTAAGTATAAACTGAGTAAATAATGATAAATCCCCAACCCAGAAAGTCAGACAAGAAAGGTAGTGTGAACTTTATTGCCATCTTTTGAACTCAATGTTTGATTCTGGTTGTTTGGGGGGCCAAATACCTGCTTCATCTTGCAGTGTCAGCAGCAACTTGAATTTTTTTGTTACAAGATTGAAACCACCATATATATTGCCGTTGCATTTGTTTTAATCTTTTGACAGCTATTTCTGCATCATAGCTTTGCGTATGTTACTATTGGCAGCAGGGCCAGTGTAAGGGTCTTGTGACACAGCAATCTATGATACTGGACCACCCACACTACAATGTCTCAATTTCAGATAGGTAGTGTTCATATAAAATACAAATTTTATTGTAACCTATTTATCTGAAATAATGGTTCAGACGCAATATAGGTGAACAATTCAACTAGAAAAATTGAAAATAAATACAATGTCTCTAAATACAAATTCGAGACATGTTATACTAGATCATTCCATCTAAAATAAATTGACAATGTTTTGCAGCAATTTTTAACATCAGCTTCAGATTTTTCATGTTAAAAAGTTGAGAACTTTAGCACATTCAGCATTATGGATAAAAAAAATAGTGAATTTTATAAAGTGTTTTTTGAGACTTAGCAGGAGCAAAACAAATTTACAGATTTGGACAAAAAAAAATACCCCAGAATACCGTCAAAATCTGCAAAAACATTTCATCCTTTAATAGTTGTGCTTATTTGAATTTGTAACGTATATAAATATAGGTAGAAAAAAAGCAGATATTGATAAGATAGCAACAGTCACGAAGCACAGCCCAGAGCCCGCAATCAGGCTCGAATCTTGGGGAGTTTGGTGGGTAGTATACACAGGCCCTGATTGTCAGCTAACACAGCTCTTATTGTCTGGTCATTTTCATCGGACCAATCTGAACTCTTGGCAGGAACAAAGGCAATGGTCTCCTTGTAGAACTCATCCTTTGTATTAACCGACGGTGATGTGTAGGTTACTGCAGTTACTCGCTCAGCCAGAGCTTCATAAACCTCAATAGTTACGCAATATTGAGGCATTTTTGAAGCCAATTTGCTGCGAGTGAACAAACATCGGACTTGATAACTATTTGCATTTTGACTTTCACAAAGGCATGATCAGTCTAGCAATCTGCACCTCATACAGAACAGACATGGCTGACATCTTGCAAGCAGGACCGAAGTGCTGAAGATGCCATGTCATGTGCTTGGGATCTTCCAAAACTATAGCTTATAAAAACATACTTGTGGTTGTCCATAACTCAAAACATTAAATTCTTTGGCTATTTTAATAGGAAATGATCTTTTAAAAAGATAGGTGTAGAAAGTACCATGAAAAGATTTGTAGATATAAAGACTAGAAAAATGATTTAGATAGCATAATGAATGTTTTCTTTAGCTTGCATTGAGTTGTATAATGTAATAAACTTAGGTACCTCCATGAGATCGCTAAAAAAGAGCATAGCATGATGTAAAAGACGCCAAACTTGACAAAAGCATGTCCGAAATTTTCGTTAAAAATCTTTTTTTTTTTGAGTCAGCAAAATTGACAGATAATCAATCATTTTTTCCATTTTATAAAAAAAAATGAAAATCTCAGTTTAAAATTCTTTTAAAATATTTTGAAACCAGCATTATTTAGTTTCTGTGTTGAAAAGTCATAACATTTCGCGTCACTTGACACGTGATGTATTGACAGATTACGTGAGGATAATTTGTTCTACAGAAGAAGAGAAGTGAAATTATTTAAGTGAACAAATTATTTACCTTATTATTTTTAAGGAAAACTTTCAGCGCACTAATTTTTTTTTGTACTTAGCTTTCACCTTTACGTTTACGATACTTTATGGAAAATATATTATAAAGAAATTAAAATAAGACTGTTACGAGTGAGATTAAATTTCATAAGAAAGGTATCTAATTAATTTATAGGTACCTTTCTTATGAAATTTTATCAGAAGTGTACATAAAATACTATAATTTTATGTACATTTATTATATTTTACTGTGTTATTCGTATTTCCATTCATTTTATTATTAATTTTGATATTTCATTTATGGAAAAATGTCATAACTGAAATTAATATAAAAATAAGATCATATAAATTTCATAAGATGATACTGATACTTGTAGGTACCCTTCTTAGCTGAAATTGAAAAATCGAATTAACTTCTCCACATGTGTTTCACAAAAGTAAAGGCCTTAACAGCAGAGAACAATGCTTAACTCAAATAACGCAACTTAATTGTATTCTGGTTGGTCTTCCGTACTTTATAATTACAATCCGATTATAAACACAAAATTACATTTCTTAATTATTGCGGGTCTTCTGATTAGTCAAAACGATACAATTTACAATGTGGTAAAAAAAGATCTATCTCATAAGGACATTTACGAAAATGGATGCGACTTTTAACTAATTGTATAATATTTTAATAACTTAAATGTAAAAATCTATTATAATTAAAGAAATAACAAATAATTGTATTAAAAATTCATTTTTCATCAGAAAATTTTTTGGCTTTCAGAAAATATTGTCCATATTCATAAAAACAACTAAAAGCAAATAAAAGCATTTGAAATTAAATAATATATTTCTTTTATTGAGTTTTGTCTGTTACAATTCAGAGCTGATTTTCAAGTAGGAGGGGTCCAATTTTTAAAAAAATCATGATTTGCATTCTTCAAAGCCTTGTGCTTTTAACTATTGTAATCACTAAACTGTATTCGATCAAATTTCTAGAGTTTTCATAAAATTAGTTAGGGGGGGGGGCAATAAATATTAAAAAATATTTCTGCTATGACTTTAATAAAAAAAAAAAAATGACATATTTATAATAATTTCCATCATCCATGAATAGTTTCTGAAAGTTTCATTAACATCCGACAATTATTTTTATTTTTGCAAGATTTTCCAAATTAATGTGTGTCATACAAAAAAAAGTGCTAAGAAAGGTTTTTTAATCAAAATTTAGAATGTTTTAAAAAGAAGGAAAAATTTAAAAAAAACTTTGGTCTTTCCTCTTAATAATAACATAAACATTTAGACGATAAAATTTTTTTTCGTCAAGTTTGGCGTCTTTTTGAACATGCTATGCTTTTTTTTAGCGATCTCATGGAGTTACTTAAATAAACTCGTTATTTTAATTTTCAATTTTTATCCTTGTGAAAACTTTAAAGAATTATATTTGTAAGGGTGCTAAAGTTCAGTTTGTTTGCACTGGGCGCCAGCAACCCTAGGGCCGTCACTACTTGCTTGTCTCGTTTGTGCACAATAATCAAGATGTCTGTAAAAAAAAAAGTAACTGGTCATGGTTAAAATCTTGCAGAAAAACCAACAGAATTGACAAAGTTTTCAATAAACAGTAACAAGAGAAAGAAAATAAAAGAACAAGGCAAAAAATAATATTAAACAAGTAAACTATATGCGAGGCAAAGCAACATTAATATTGCAAAAAGACCACAAACTAAGAATGTCCTTAAGACAAAAAAGAGATACAGACAAGAATTTATCAGTAGAAAAAAAAATTATTTTTTCAATGAATTATCTCCCTTGAATTTTCGCTCTTGACGATATATTTTTTTGTATCAATCAGAAACGAAGGTAATTTTAATTCAACCAGTAATCATTACTTTATTTATAAATTTCATTTTCTCCATCTAAGAATATTGCCTTCAACCAAGAAAAATAAATCTGATAAACAAAGGTAAGAGAAGTAAGTATTAATATTATTTTTTGTTATTTTTACTTTCTCTGTTTACAGTTTACTTAACGGATTTGTTGACTTACCTAAAGGAAGAAAAAAAAATTAAAAACGCATTTTAAATAACTTAAAAATGTCATACTTGAAGTTAAATTTTGGTTTTAATTGAAAGATAATAGCTAATCAGTAAAAAGAAAACGAATAAAATATAATTTTACTTATTTAGATATGGTTTGACATTTGAAAAACATTCACTCGTCTAATTGCCATTATTGACAAAAAACGAAAATAACTAATTTTGGTACCTTTGCTAAAAAAAACAAATTCCATAAATTTTATAAAAACAATGTTTTATCGTCAAAATCTTTGTTATTATTAAGAGGAAAGACCAAAGGATTTTTTTATTATTAAATTATATTTTTTTAACCTTCGAAATGTTGGTTAAAATTTTTTTTCTTTTTTCGTCAGAGGGAGTTGGTGGGAAATCGAATAATCAATCCCCTGATGATTAACTAAAAAAAAACTGTCTGGTAAATCCCAAGAGATTTGTTTCAAAGTAAATTTAAGGAATTCTTTTTTAGTTACATTTGCTAAAAAAAAAAACATACCATGATAAACTAAAGAATGTGTCAAAACTTGATAAAACAAAACAATTTATCGTCAAAACCGTTGTTATTATAAAGATAAACTTAAACTTAAAGAAAGCCCAAAGTATTTTTTGTTTGATTATTTTATTAATTTAAAAAAAATCTTTTCTAGCACGTTCGAAATTTGTTTAAAAATCTGATTATACTTGCGTTCGCCGGAGGGTTAAAGATTGGTATGGAAAATTTAGCATCTTTTTTGCGATAAAAAAAACCCAAACAAACACACAAAAAAACATTCTTTTGGAAATTCTTGCAAAAATCAAATAATTGTCAGATTTTAATGAAATTTTCAGGACTGTTACACAAATGAATGACTTCTTTTATACAAAATTTTGGTAAAAATATTCATTTTACATCTGTTTCCCCCACTTAATTTTATGTAGGTATGTTCAATACTTCGCTAAAAAAGAGCATACCCTGATGAAAAAAGGCACCAAACTTGATTAAACAATTTTTTTTATCGTCTAAATGCTTAGTTTATATTATTAAGTGGAAAGACCAAATTATTTTTTTTTAATTTTTAATCCTTTCTAGCACGTCCGAAATTTTAGTTCAAAAATTTGTTTTATTTTGAGTTAGCAAAATTTGCTTAAAATCGATCATGTCAGCCATTTTTGACAACTTTGTAAACAAAAGTGAAATTGTACATTTAAAAATCTTGCAAAATTCAATTATACTTTTTTTCAAAACTTATTTTAGGAAAATTAAAAAATTTAAAGTATATTTAATGTAAATGGAAACAAATATTACTTAATTTTTAGCAGAAAAAATTGTGTTGGAAATAAGAAAAGCATGTCTAACTGTTGATTTGGCTTTGGAGGTGTGAATTGAAGTTTACATCAATGTATCGACAACTAACATCAGGGCAATTTATTGGGCAGAAGTGACATTATTTTCGAATTTTAAGTGAACCAGCTTATTTAACTATGTAGAGTAATTCTTAAAAATTAAATTCTTTCAAAAGTCTTATATTTTATTGATTTTTTTTAAGGTACTTTTTTAACAAAGATATGTCCAAAGCCTACACTGTTTCCCTCCCTAAAATTCAATCTAAAAAAGACAAAATCTGCAATTGCAGTATGTCTCTCATTGAAAAAGAAAAAAATTGATTCTACAAGGTAACCAAAAAAGTTCTGTCCGTTTTTTGATTAGTCATTGAATGAAGTTGAAATATATACGAAATGCGTGTAGCAATTGTTTTCAAATTTGGACAGCCGGAAGTAGGAACATCAGACGTTATAAAAAACACACGCACCATGCCTGGCCATCAATTATAAGCCGGACAGCTGTGAGGAGGATGGAAGTGTCTAGAGATCTCGTTCGGGGCTGTTTGCTTTACGACTTCAAAGTGGGCTTATCAGCAGCTGCATCAAGTCGCTGCATATGTCAAGCGTTTGGGGATAGTGCTGTGGATGAACGTACTGCAAGGTGTTGATTTTGAAAATTCAAGTTGGGAGATTTGTCTCTCCATGATGAGCCTTGCAGTGTACGACCACAGGTCTTGAATGACGGAGTCCTGAAGGCGGCCATTGAAGAGGACAGTAGTCTAACCTGTGGTGAACTTGCAAGACAGTTCAACATTTTCGATGAAACAGACTTCACCTGCACCGCCTAGGTAAGACGTACAAACTGAGCAAGTGGGTTCCGCAAACGCTGTTGGAGGTCCACAAGGGACAATGAGTGGCAGCCTGCGTATCGCTGCATTCTCGCCACCGTACCGCATCCTTATTCAATCGAGTGCTTGCCAGTGATGAAAAGTGGGTTCTGTACGAAACTCCCAAGCATTCCAGACATTGGTTGTCTCCTCACGATGCTGTCCCTCACATGGCAAGACCGCCTATGCAGCCGCACAAGATTATGCTTTGTGTCTGGTGGACAGATCGTCAAGTGGTTCATTATGAACTGCTACCAACGGACCAAATGGTCACTGGAGACCTTTACTCACAGCAATTAAAACATGTGCAATAGGTATTGCGTCAGAAGGAGCCAACACTGGTGAATCGCAAAGGTGTGCTTTTCCTCCATGACAACGCCAGGCCGCATGTCGTGCGAGTGGTCAGGGATACCATACAGCAACTTGGGTGGGAGACTTTGTGCCATCCACCTTATTCACCTGACCTTGCTCCATCTGATTACCACCTCTTCCACTCCCTGGATAATCATCTTCGTTGGAAATCCTTCACCAATGAAGCAGACTTGCGCAAAGCTCTCACGGACTTCTTTGCATCAAAACCCCCCGAGATCTACCACAAGGGCATTGAACAGCTGGAGACATGTTGGCAGAAGGTGCTGGATGCCGATTACTTCGAAGACTAAATATAAGTTACACATACTGTGAAGCGTTTTCTTTTTTTCCTTTAAAAACCGACAGAACTTTTTTGGTTACCTTGTATTTCAAAAATAAAAATAAAATATTTAGTGAAATATGTAAAAAAAAAAAAAAAAATTAAAAATTTTGAAAATGTGATGATGATAGTCAAAGAATTTTGATATGTGCTAGCCAGAATGAATTCAATGCAATTTATGTGACCGGATCCTCGCTATCAAGCAAAACAACTCTTAAAACATGAGACATTATTTCTGAAGTGTGCCTTCATAGTTTTCCTGGAAACGTTTTTAATACATTTGTTGGCATATTAAAAAATTATTCTATAAATAGAAACACTTGGCAGATTGTAATAAGCTTTCAAATTTAAGATCTGTAAAAATAGCATTTCCAGAGATATACATCTTTTAATAATAGCATTTCCAGAGATATACATAACTTAATTTTAAAATATTTAACAACTTTATCATATTTTGTATTTAAAATTGAAAAAAAAGAAAACAATTCTTGTAAAAATTAATTTTCCATCAAAAAAATATTTTGGCTTCAGACAATAATCTCAACATATTATTCATAAAAGTCATTAACAGCTTTTTTAATTAAATAATGTCTTAGTTTTATTGGGTTTTGTATTTTACAATTCTGGGCTAAAGTTTGGTAGAAACGTTCCTTGATTTACAAAATAAATCGATAATTTATATCCTTCAAGGGCTTCTGCATTTAATTAAAAAATCAGAAAATACACATAGTTGAGTTTTCATAAAAATAAATAAGTGGGGAGTAACAGATGTAAAAAAAAAATATTTTTACCATGACTTTCTAAAAAACGAGCATTTCTAAAATAATTCCATTCATTTTTTAATAACTTCTGAAAGTTTCATTAACATCTGACAATTATTTGATTTTTGCAAGAATTTCCAAATTAATGTGTTTTCAACTGAAGCAAGCACTAAAGAAACTAATGCTAAATATTACGCGACCGCTGATGTAAATAAAACAAGATTTTCAACCAAAATTTCAAACATGCTAGAAAGGATTAAAATTTTTAAAAAGTAATTAAAAAATACTTTGATCTTTCCTCTTATTAATAACATAAATTTTTTTCATGATAAAACTTTGTTTTTATTAAGTTTGGGGTCTTTTTTTCATCGTACTATGCTGTTTTTTGGTGAATTATTGAACATACCTTATTTTTTTAAATTTCTTGAAATTAAAATTCCATCTTCTCCATATTATGTTAGTTAAAAGCAGGATTCCTTGCAGAATTTAAATCATTATTTTGTTTTTATCAAATGAAAAGCATTCATCCAAAAATTTGCTCTGAATCATAAAATAAAAAATACAGTAAAACTATGACAATGATTAATTAGAAAATCTTTTAATTGCTTTTATAAATAAGATATATTAAGAACTATATTGTCTTAAAAAATTTTTTGGATAAATAATGAATTTTTACAAAAACTGTTTTCATTATTTTTTAAATTTTAATTAGAAAAATTTATTAAGTTTTAAATCATTTCAAATTTTGTATTAATTACACGCTTTTAGACGATATTATTATTAAGTAAAAGCTATATTTAATAATCATAAATGGAAAAGCGTGGTACAAATCATCAAACACCAATATTTAAAAAAAAAATTTTGAATTATTTTGTATGTGCATAAAGATGCCAATTTTCGTAAATATAGGCAACCATACATAACATTATCAGAAAATAAGATGCAATATGTATAGTTAATTTGAATTTAAACTTGAAGTAAATAATATTTGTTTCAAATTAGATTAATTTTACTTTAAACCAGCTAATATTCCTCAAATAAAGTTTCAGAAAAATATATTTCATTTTAAAAAAAATTTTTTTTTTAATAAAAATTGCATTGCAACAAATGGGGACTAAAAAAATGTTGCTAAAATTAGATTTTTTAGGAAAAAAAATCTTTCCAGTTAATTTAAATTTGTTTTCCAATAGAGCAAAGTATTTTGCTTATTAGAAATATTTTGTTAAGCAAAGTATTTTGCAAATTAGAAATATTTTGTGAAATGCATCTGTTTACTGCTTTGGCACACATCATCGGTGATGATTTTTAACCAAGGTTCATTAGGGGTTTTGGATTTTTCAACATCATACACTCTCTCCATTGTGACCCAGCTGATACTGATCAAGTATCACACTTGTGTGCCATCCATCAGCTACAACTTTCCTTGTTTATAATCACACACTGTGACTCCTCTTGGCAATTTATAGTCTGATCATGGATAACTTCTGATTCACCAGCAATCTATGCTCTTCCATAAAAAAAGGAAGCAAATACAGTAACAGCTTTGCTCTGGTAAGAAATATGGTGGTGTGCTTGGTTTGAAGTGGCAAGTAATGATTTGTTTCCCTCACTGAGATAGGTACATGCATATGCACACAAACACACACATGAAACCAATTCTACTCATCTTATTTCCATTCATGTTAATCATCTAATCAACAAAACAAACTGTAACACCCTCTCCATGTGTCCACTGTCTATATAAAAAACAAAAACAAATAAATAATGTAACCTTGGTAAGGGGGCACAGATCACTGATAGGTAGCAATTGTTCGAGGTACCCTAATTCTGTCCCATAGTAGGGTATAGTTTTAGGTCATACCCAAGACCCACTTTCCAGTTCCTTTGAAGAGGAAAAAAAAAATATATTGTTATGGTAATTTACCCACATGCGCATGGACTCTCCCAGCTATAAATAGGAGCAGGTACTGCCTTTTGGTGAAATAAGTTTCCAGCAGTCAGATCTGACAGTCGGAATAAGCATTCTTGCTGTAATACTCTCGTTTGTATCAGTGTTTCTGTTAATATATTTGTTTAACTCAGTTCCTCTCTTTGTGTCTTTATTTCTGGCCCTGACAAGGCCACAACATACATACATACATACATACATACACACACACACACATATATATATATATATATATATATATATATATATATAAAATAAATGAAACAAAATTGGGTGTTTTTTTTTAAAGTATTTATTTCTGTGTTTTTTTTGTATATGTTTAATATTTCAGACCACCTCGGAAAGACCAAGGTGGTCTGAAATATTAAATATATGAAATAAATACTTTAAAAAAAAACACCCAATTTTGTTTCATTTATTTTATCCAGATATTATATACATATCAATAAAGTATACATGGCCTCTCATTATGTTATATATATATATATATATATATATATATATATATATATATATATATATATATATATATATATCAACTATCTAGAAGCTGCTTCTGCTGTTGTTATTGAGCAAATAGTCTTGTTCTTTTCTGAACCTGTTACTCATAATTTTAACACCTTTCATAGTGATTGCCCAGTGAAGCCTCTGCATTCAATTTCAATCGGTTCTCTGTGAGCTCGCCAACCTTACCTTTTACATTCCTCCTTTCATAGGCTTTGTGCATATTTTCTTCCTAAGGGACTGTTAATTCTAACATGATGACTTGCATGGACTCTTCCAAATAAATAATCATGTCTGGATGTAGCGCATGTCTATTCTTTTCACTGGGAATTTTAGCTGCCTACCTATATTATCATTTGCCAGTCTGAGGCAGAACTGCAGAGGGATGTTTTCTTCTGTAATAGCTTTACCTTTTTCCCCTGCTATGGCAAAATTCATTTAGGTTCCTATTAGCTTGTTTGGAGACTCCCTGAGACTATTGCTGTAAAACTTTTATCATGGTGCTACCGATAACACCCCCTCACTCAGTGCATTGGGGCAAACACTCAGTATATGTTGGAGGGATCTTCTCTCCTGACACAACAAAGTAGAGACTTCGTCTTTCTCCATGTGTGGAGGTTTTCTGGGTAATGTATCATATACTGCCTGCACAAGGAAACTTCTATTACTGGAATTAGCATACCAGAGAGCTGTCCGGGAAATCTTCCTCTTTTTCTAAGTTTCTCCATTTTGTTCAGGCCCCTTGCTGACCTAAGGCCACCATTTTGCTGGCTCTAATTTCCTTCATTCATGATCCCACTTCATATTGAAATAGTGTTTCTTATCTTTCCTTTTTTCTCTCCTTCAGGGATTGGGACATTAACCTAGGCCTGATCCGCCCACTGCCACTGTTACTACTAGAAGCTTCTGTTTTAACCTTTGCTCTGCTGTACTGAGCTTGTGTGATACTGTCTGCTTTTTTGCAGTTCAAACCTCAATTCTTGCTTCTGCAACTTTAGGATATTTTGAATCCCTATACAGGATTGCCTCCTTTGTCCTCACCACTTTAAATTCCTCAACTAATCCTCTGAAGAGAAGTTGCAATGTGTTCAATACTCTACACAAAGCTGCACTGCTCAAACTTCTCAATAGGCTGAGCCATCTTCTCAAATAGCCATTAATTTTCTTCTCCATATTCTCAAATGTTGTTAATGCCTCTTCATATGATGTCACAGGCCACAAAATCTTTGCTAAAATGGCATATTGGTATATCCATGCCTTAAAACAGCCTGGCAGCCCTGATTTGTCTACTTAGCTCAACATTGCTTCAAGGTCTGTAAAACATTTCTGGGTAGCATTTGTGTCTTTTAAATCAGCATTGAAAATTTTACCCAGACATTTAACTGGTTTTTCTTTTAAAGACAGGCTTATGGTTTCCTGCAATCTTAAAATGGAAATTCTCTATCACAATCCCTCTCTTCAAAACTAATGACCTCATTCTTGCCCAAATCATAATCTTTTCTAAACCCTGTAATATCCACCAACATCCAGAAAAAAGGATGTAGTAACTGTAAGGTCATCCATATATGCATGAATCAGAGGTTGTTGTACTCCATTTCTCATCAATGGACCTCAACATTCAACTTCTGCTGATTTTTTTACCAACATGTTCATGGTTAAGGTGAATAATATTACTGAGATTGTGCATCCAGTGGTAATCCCCGTTCTAGCCAATACCGATATGAGGATATCAAATCAGAGGTTGGCTTTATGTTGAAATCATTGTAATAATCTTGTATGAGATTCCGTACACAAAAAGAGACATGGTATCTTAGAGCTTCCTCGACTAATTTGTGTGGAATGGATCCATATACATTAGCAAGGTCCAGCTACAGTATGACTAGATCATCCTTTCTTTTTTTTTTTAGCTTCTCTTAGGAGCTGCGTTATCCTGCCAATATGCTCCAGGCAACCTGGGATGTCTGCAATCCCGCACTTCTGTAATGAAGTATCTATGTAATTGTTGATAAGAAGATAATTCTGAAGTCATTGGGACAGGATGCTGGAGATTTTGTTCTCAGTGTCCAACAAAGGAATTGTTCTGAACTGTTCAATTTCTTTAGTTTTTTTTCTTTAGAAATATTAGGGATGAGTCTATAGATGTTGTCTCCAAGAGATGTTAAGTTCTTAGCATCCGAGTGTAGGTTCCATCAAGCTTAGACTAGGGTTTTAGTTAATGTTCAAGCAGTAGCAGTATACATTAAAACTGCCTCTATAGTGGCTTGAAGTTGACCGATATTGACTATGCAGATGACCTAGGTATCACTGCAGACACCATTACCAATGTCATAGTTCTCCTACGTCACCTAGAAAATACTTCTAATTATGTTGTCAATGCCTCTAAAGCTGAATTCATATGCTTCAACAGCAAGGCTCAATAGAAACTATCTCGGGTAAATCAATAAAATCTGTCCAATATTTTACATACCTCAGAAGTGAAATAAATTCTACTGAAAAAGATGTCAAAATTTGCATTGCTAAAGCCTGTGCTACCTTGAATAAGATTGATGTAATCTGGAAATCTAGCCTACTAGACAACCTCAAACGGAGACAAAAATAATCTAACAGTTGTAAAAATTTAAAAAACACCATCTTCACACTCAAGAATGGCTTTAGATAGAAAATAGAATCCAGACAGAGTTTGATAAATTTAACAAAGTGAAAAATTGTTTTATTGACTTGATTATGTATTTTGTCTTCATTAGACTTCCTCAGCTCAGAACCAAAGAAATATTTATGTGTGTGCATCAATATTAAATCATTAATATATTTTCTGCTAAGCTGGCATCAGTAGGTTGGGATGAAAAAACAAAATTGTATGATTTTTGTATAAAAGCCGTTATTGAAAATTGAAAAGAAAACAATTTTGTTTTCTTTTCAATTTTTCTTGTTTTGTTGAAATTTGTTTTTATATTCTCTCAGCTTTTCTGCATCGAACTTAAGGTAAATCCTCATCCAGTTTTTCCAGAATGGGTTGAAAATAAAAGATTCATATACTTTCTGATGAAGTATGCGTATGTCTTTGTGTTTTAAAAGACTCTCTTGTCACAACAACAAAGCCAAACTAAAAAATTACAAGTAAACTTTTTTAATAATAAATATTCAATGTACATTTTTTTCCTGTCAAATCTGAAAGAAAATAACCTCTTATTAAATTATGGAAGCACCAACTCTCAAACAAAATATTTTAATTTTATATAATATTTTTTTTATGGCTGAGATAAATTTTTAGTATGTTCAAATTTGATATTGTATAATTATTTTCATTGAAATAACATCTTCAGGGATTTTTCTTTATATAAGTGTAAAAAAATTTAGAACTGTCTGAAATTTTAAAATGTTCCTGATATATTAAAAAGGGGAAGGGGTGAAACTGCCCTACCTTGAAAAAACATTTTTAAGATTTTGGATATAAAAATTATCTATAATTTTTTTTTTTTTTAATTGATTTAGTCATTTTAAAAAATTGATTTTTTAAAGATCTGATTGACTTATATTATTTTAAAGAGTCATCATTTAATTTCTAATCACTAAAATTCATTTTGGTAAAATGAACTAATTTTTATTTATCATGTCATTTTTTTAATCTTTTCATCTTTTGAATGAAGTACCTTGCAAAAGCCTGTATTTTTTAAATGGTAACAGTAGAATTAAATCCTTAAAGTTGTTTTTTCAAATTACTTTTTTTTTTCCCATAAAAAGGAAGTTTTAATGCTCAGTTATTGTCAAGAAATTATTCACTGCATTTCTTCTGAAATGGTGTTCGATGAGTTGTAGTTTGTTTTATATTAAAACATCTATATTTTGAGGGATTTTCATTTGTTTCTGATAAGTAAAATTTAGCAAAAGTAAAAATTCCTATTTTCAAATTATATTTCATATAGTATGTGTTATGTATACTATTTATATTGTTCGGACTATTGTTCTTATATTTGTTGCCATATTTATCACAATGTTTCGACCATTGTATACTCTGGCCTTCTTCAGGTGGTTTGAATGTTGAACTAAACCCTTTATTTCACTCATTAAATAGACTGTTCTAGTTCTACGTGCCATGTCTAATGGATGTCACTTATCAGTTATCTCCTGTTAATTCCCCCCTCCAAGTTCTCCAGGTATTAAACAAGGACACATGACACAGTGGATAAAGGTATTAGTTAGATCCAGTGACAGGACCCAAAGAGTGTGAGTTCAATACTTTGTTAAGGCAGTGGAGAACTTGGAAAAGGGAATTAACAGGAGATATCTGATAAATGACATCCATGGCATGTGGAACTAGAAAAGTCTACCCCAGCAAATGAAATAAAGAGTTCAGTTCAACATTCCAACCACCTGAAGAAGGCCAGAGAGTACAACAGCTGAAATGTTGTGATAAATATGGCAACAAAGATCATAATGATAATCCAAACAATGTAAATAGCATTTTGGGGGGGGCTTTTTGATTTTATTTTGTGAGAAAAAAACATCCATTTTTGCTTATTTACACTGATTTTTATAAAATTTGATCTTAAAGTAGCTTGCAAAATCACTTTTTTTTTTTCAATCACAACAATAGAATTAAATCCTATCAGGATGATTTTTCTCTGTATTTTTCCCTTAAAAAGGAAATTTTAATACTTTATTGCCATGAAATTATTCACTGTGTAACTTGAACTGGTGTTTGGTGAGTTATTGTCCTTAATATTTAAACATATTTCAAATGCAAAAAGTAAATGTGTTTAACTAAGTTTCCTAATCAACATATTATTTATTGTCTAATTGAGTCTAATAATCATTGTATTAATTAAACATAAATTAAGTGATTGCTATCCAATGTCATTATTTGGGAATTTATACCTTTTAAATAGAATGAATCAGTCAAATGAGAAATCATTATTTACCTCTTAATTTTTGATTGCTGTTCAGAATTGAATAATTCTTTTATTTTTATCACTTGTATAAGTTTTCGTTCTTTTTTTATTAACTATAGAACATTTTTTTTTTTTTATAAATAGAATACCACAAGAGTAAAAATTCAAATATTTAAATTCATATTCCATTTGCTGAGCATTAGTATAAAATTTAATATAGGTATGAACATAAATTGTGATATGTTACACTTCATTCAAATGCAAACTAATTCATCATAATTGTATAATTACAAATAATGTATGTGTTTCAGTTTTCTCTAATGATACTATTTCTTTATTCACAGATATCAATTGTTGTGGAGAACAATGAATTTGGAGTCTAGAAAAATTGATGCTAAATAAGCAATGTATTCTTTCAAAGTATAGAGATCAGCATTTTGTCAGAGTTCAAATTTAAATAGTCACATGTCATCACAAGAAGACATACTTGCAAAGCCTGTACATCAGCATTTCTACACAATTTACACTGCAAGGTACTCCTTCAAACATGTACAGGAGAGCAGCTGTACTTTTGTGAAGTGTGATGAGTAGTGTTTTCACACAATTCAAAACTGAAAACATTTAGAAACATACTGAAGAGAACCCACATTTGTGTCAAGTGTTTAGCTTATCTTTTTCACAGAATTCAGATATAGATATACACATGCAGACACAAATTGAAGAGAAAACATATTCTTGCACAATATGTGGATCAGCATTTTTAGAGAACTCCAGTTTAAAAATCCATGTGCAAATGCACGTAAAAGAGAAATCATTTTGTTGTCAAGTGTGTGGATCATCATTTTCAGATAGGTCTGGCTTAAAATATCACATGCAAAAACATAAGGGAGAGAAAACATTTTCTTGTCAAATATGTGGATCAGCATTTTCAAGGAATTCCATTTTAAGAAGCCATATGAGAATCCACACAGGAGAGAAACCATTTTCTTGTCAACTGTGTGGGTCAGTATTTTCAGAAAATTCTAGTTTGAAAGTACACATGCGAATCCACACAGGTGAGAAACCATTTTCTTGCACTGTATGTGGATCAGCATTTTCAAAGAATTCCAGTTTAAAGGTACATATGCGAATACACACAGGGGAGAAACCATATTCTTGTCCGATATGTGGCTCAGCATTTTCACAGAATTCAATTTTAACAGTACACATGCGATCACACACTGGAGAGAAACCTTATATGTGCACTGTTTGTGGATCAGCATTTGCAGTGAATTCTAAGTTGAAAAACCACATGAGAATCCACACTGGAGAGAAACCATTTTCATGTAAAGTTTGTGGATCTGCATTTTCAGAGAGCTCAGGTTTAAAAGTGCACCTACAGACACACACTGGAGAAAGACCTCATATGTGCACTGTTTGTGGATCTTCATTCTCAAAGAATTCTAATTTAGAAAGGCACATGCGAATACACACAGGAGAGAAACCATATTCTTGCCAAATATGTGGAACAAGGTTTTCTGTCAATTCATGTTTGAAAAGCCACATGCGAATACACACAGGAGAGAAACCATATTCTTGTCTAGTGTGTGGATCATCATTTTCAGAGAGGTCCAGTTTAAAAAAACATATGCGGATACATACTGGACAATAGAAACATTTGCTTATCAAGTGTGTGTATTGCTATTCTCAGAAAAGTTTGTACTAAGTATACACATGCAAATAAATACAGGAGATCTGCATTCTCAGAGAATTAATTTTTAAATGTAGTGGCTGGCCGCTCATATCCGAGTATGCCTTTCTACTATGGAAGTTAGCCAATCCCTGTTGCAGACACCTGCTCAGGCATATTTGTGTTTGTTCAACATGCACAGATCCCACCTGTGGTTTATACTGCAACTATACTGAATGGACCTTAAAGTTTGTGTGAGAGCACATTGTCTCGCGTGATCAACAGTCTCAACAAGGCCATTATGCTCAAACCCTCAGTCAAGATGACTTGTGACTTCATGCTAGCACAACCACCAATGACACCCAAATAGTTTAATCTACCCAATTTCACTCACGAGGTTTAGGTCAATCCATGTTACGGTTTCCAAGCACTTCCCAAAGGTTCTGCAGGCTGGGATTACCCCCTCCCATTCTGATTACATCAAGAAGTCACCTTCCTGACAAATCAGCCATAATGAGATTTGAACACAGGTCTCATAGTTGAAAAGTGAACAATCTAACCAGTCGACCATGTGCCCATAGATGTATATATGCAGACTTGCAATGGAGATAAACTTTATTCATGTACAATGGGTGGATCAGCATTTTCCAAAACAAATTCACTGTAAAAGTACATAATGAGCCCGCACTGGAGAGAAACCATATTCTTGTCAAGTGTGTGGCACAACTTTTGCAATAAACTTCATTAATTTGGACCCATAAAATTGGTACCTATCTAAATTAAAATCTACAAGCTGGTGTATATTTTGCCAGTTAAATTTACTTTCCTGTTTAGTTGACCAGGCTTATGGCCATATTACGTTGAAACACCGGTCACTGAAGTTAAGCAACATCAAATCTGGTAAATACAAAGATGGAAAAACCACTTAGGTACTGTAAGTTTGGATGCGCAGGTGGTGTAATGGATAACAGCTTGCAATTGGAGAGCTGAGGTCCAATTCCAGTCAGGTTCATTATATTCATGTACGTGCAAGTGCCCTTGGGAAAGGTATGAATCCGCCTCTTCACCTCTCTCGGCTATGGATTTTAGTAGGACTTGTATTAGTAAATCATTATTATCTCCTAAAAGTTCTTACAACCTAAAATATTTTCTGGCTTTAAATGACCTGAAATGGGCTAATAAACCATAAAAACAATCAACAGTTGACTGGGAATGATTTCTTTCTTTTTTTTCATATAGAAAAACTATGATATTTAGAAGTGAAAGCTTTGCTAAAATATGTTGGAAAATTTCCAAGTTTTCATTTGAAATCAGGAAAATACAATCTAAAAGAACAATTGTGATAATATATGGATAAAAGAATATGTCAGTTTAAACTGACACAGGGAGGCTCAGGTTTCATGAAAAATATAAGAGCTTATAATTACTGTGTATTTTGTCAGAAAGCAATCATTAAAAGATTTTTTCATTTTGTTTTGATTTATATCTTTCAAGAAATTGCATGACAACCTGGGTTTTGAAGATCATGGTTCAGTTCATAAAGATTTTAAAGAATCCCCAACATGCTTTTGATTGCAATGACTTTGAATTATTTTTCCACATTGATTTGCCATTTTTTCCTTTTGTCATATTTAATAAATTCTCATGATAAATATGGTAATCACTGGGGAAATAAGTAAGATTTTAAGGAATTCGCAACCTGCTTTTCATTGCAGTGCCTTTGAATTATATTTCTTCATTGATATGCCATCTTTTTCTTCTTTCATATTTTATCAGATATAACTTCTCATTATGAGTATAGTAATTTATAAGGAATCCCCAACTTGCTTTTAACTGCAGTAACTTTGAATTATATTTCCACAGTAATTTGCCATCTTTTTCTTCTTTCATATTTTATCAGATATAACTTCTCATTATAAGTATGATAATTTATAAGGAATCCTCACCCTGCTTTTAATTGCAGTGACTTTGAATTATATTTCCTCATTGATTAGCCATCTTTTTCTTTTGTCATATTTTATCAGATATAAATTCTTATTATAAGTAGGGTAATCACTGGTGAATTCATTTATATCTTAAGGAATTCCCAACAAGCTTTTAATTTCAGTGACTTTGAATTATTTTTCCTCATTGATTAGCCATCTTTTTCTTTTGTCATATTTTATCAGATATAAATTCTTATTATAAGTAGGGTAATCACTGGTGTATTCAAAAATATTTTAAGGAATTCCCAACATGCTTTTCATTGCTCTGACTTTTCATCATTTTTCCACATAGGTTTGCCATCTTCTACTATTTCACATTCCAGTCCACTTTAAATAATTTTCTTTGTTCAAGAAAATGATGCTTTACAATTATTTTCCCAACCTCATATCGCAACCTTTTCACCTCAATGATTTCAACATTGCAGCTCTTCCAATGCGCCAATTCTATCTGGGGTTTTGACATGCACCCTTTTTAATCATGTGTCATAATCTTTTCAACTATCACCAGTGGTACTTTAATAAAGTGTCACAAATTCATTAAGATTTTAAGGAATTCCCAACAAGGTTTTTCATTGCAGTCACTTTGAATTATTTCCCTCATTGATTTGCCATCTTTTATCATATATCTCTTAAAAGACGGACATTCATAATTGTCATCTTAAAACTCAACGTTTTATTAATCATCTCACACCACCAAGCAAGGTGATAAGGCAACTGAAATGCATCGGTTGCTGGCAGTAAAAGAACCTATGAAAAATCATTATTAAGAGAAGAGGAGAATAAATGAACAGAATTTAAGGAGATAGATGACAATTGACATTGCATTTTAATTTTTGACACCAGCATTTCTGATTAACAGAGATCACTCTCTCTTCTATCCACCTGAAACCGCCACGCTGAACCTCTTTTTGGTCAGAGACTTATACTGGTACTTACACCCTTTGGTGGGTGGAGACAATTCCAGTTCTCCTTAGTGTAATTTTTCATTGAATGGTTATAGTCAAGATGAATTAACTTTCTCCTCCTCACTCCACTCCCCATCCTTGGAACAGACAACCGCACATCATGGCATCTGGTTTTTATAATCATTTTCATGATATTATTTTTTTTTTTGTATTTTAATTCCCTGGGTTTGTTTTATCCTTTCATCGATCATGAACTCCGTTGTTCTTTTATCTAGTATTTGTATCAGGTTTCCTCATCGACTGGAACACATTTTTTCAAAATTTGACCAAATTTGATCAAATTTACCATATGACCAATTACCTAGATTTCCTTTTAAATAATGATATCTCTTGGTGATTCAGCTTGTCATTGTGCCTGCTTGCTCTCACGCTGTCCACTGATAAGACGTGGAACAAATACATAGACTCAATAGCTTCACCTACCGCAAGAAAAGATAGTTCTCTGCGTCATGCCAGGAAGTTTTTCCCGTCTGCGTACATCCTTCAAATCTATAAATCAACCATCTATCCTTGCATGGAATATTGCTGTGATATATGGTCTGGTGCCCCCCGCTATAAATCTCGAGGTCCTTGACAAAATCCAGAGATGGATATGCAATGTGATAGATCCTGATCTGGCATCTAGTCTACAGTCGTTTTCTCCCAGACATGCCGTGGCTTCCCTCTGTCTCTTCTATAAGTAATTTCATGGCAACTGTTACTTTCTCTGGTTCCCAGACTACATGAATTTAAGCGAGCTACTAAGTTGGCATCTTGGTCCCACCCTTTCACTGTCGAAACAGTTAAATGTAACCATCTCTTCTACTCAAAGAGCTTCTTCTCTTGCACTTCCCATCTGTGCAACTCCCTTCCTCTTACTTGCTTCCCTGGTGACTATAATCTTCAAATATTCAAGTGCAATATCAATCGACATCTTCCGATACCTTGATCTTGTTCCCTGTCCTTCTCTTTATCCTCTCCCTAAATACGCCTCTTTACTCTGTAACCCCTTTCATTCTAGTGGCACTCCCACCTTGCTTGGGGTTAAATGTCCCCCCCCCCAAAAAAAAATTCATTCTTTTTTGTTAACTGATAAAATAAAGTAAGGAAAATATCAATTTTCCTTTTCTTTATGGGAAAATAAATCCGGTATCCCAGCCCTACCTTTCTCCAAATTTACAAAATCTGGTCACATAGGCCATCTAGTGACTTTTCCATCATCTTTTCAGTATATCTCTCCTGCTATCTATTAGCCTTCAGTGTCTTAGGGTGTCACATTTTCCTAAAATCTCAAAAACAAAAAATCCATTATTTATTAATCAAAACAAAGATATAAATGGTTATTTTAAAGTGATTTTTGATCAACTAAACTTTTGAACACAAAGAAATGAAGACAAAAAGACAGATAAATTAATATTTAAATGCAACACATTACACAATTTATTCTGATTGAAATTAATAGTATAGTCACCTTCATATGTCCGAAACTCCGCCCACTTCGTGGAAATAATCAAAGATATTCCCATCCTATCCAACCAGATGGTGAGCTTGGACGTGGTGAGTTTGTTCACCAAGGTACCCACGGAGGAGGCACTCTCAGTAGTCAGAGACAGATTGGCCTCTGACTCATCCCTAGAAGAACAGACCAGTATTCCAATAGATAATCTGATGGAGATGTTGACTTTCTGTACACAAACAAGACACTCCGGAATGGGATCACACATATATCGACAGGATGAGGGCTTAGCAATGGGCTTGCTATTATCACCAGCAATGGCGAATATATACGTGGGATACTTTGAGGAAATGGCATTAGAATATATATCTCTAAAGCCAACTATATGGTTAAGGTACGTAGATGACACCTTCATATTCTGTCCACACCAGGAAGATGTTCAGGTTCTACTGGACCATGTGAACTCAATAAGACCTTCAATACAGTTCACAATGGAGAAAGAGAGTAACAACACACTCCCATTCCTGGATGTTCTAAAATCTCGAACAGAGCACGAGTTCAAGACATCCGGATACCATAAACCGACATTTACCGGACAGTATCTCAATTACAACTCCCACCATCCATACAGCGTAAAGAAAGGAATCGTCCGCTGCTTACAACACAAAGCAAAAGTCATAAGTGGTGACCTGGAGACATTACATAAAGAATTGGTCAGTATAAGTAGTACCCTACAATGTAACAACTACCCTGGGTACATGGCAGCAGCCCCAAAAATCTGGGATAGGCAGGTACAAGAGGAGGACAACAAAATTCAGAAAACAGTCTGCCTGCCTTATGTGAAGGGGTTATCGGAGAAAATACAAAGGATCTGCAGTCCATATAACATCAGGACAACCTTCAAAAGTTGGATGACACTTTGCAGATATCTCTCCCAAGTAAGACCCCCCCCCATAGAGAACATGACTAAAGACTGTGTGTACGCCATCCTGTGCAGCTGCGGAAAGAAATATAAAGGAGAGACAGGCCGCCCCCTTAAGGTAAGGCTTCAAGAACACCAGAAAGCTGTAACACGAGGGGAAGTGGAAAAATCAGGTGTGGCTGACCACATATGGAGAGAGAAGGGAGATCACTGCCCTCTGTGGGATCAGATTGAGATCATAGACAAGGAACACCATTGGAAAATTCGTAAACTTAAGGAATCAGCACATATGCTAGGCTTCAAATATCTCCTGAGCCAACCAAGCATAGAAATGAATACAATATGGGAGCCAGTAATAAGGAGTGCCAGAGAAAAGCGATAACAACAACAAAAAGTTGCAATATGAGCTCTGGTAAAATCATGCAATGATAACAGCAAAAATTGCTATATGAGCACTAGTAAAAATGGTTACTGAAGACATTAGGTTTATAATACCCAGAAATTCATACATAAATGTCCTCAAGGACACATGGCACAGTGGATAAAGGCATTGGTTAGATCAAGTAAAAGGACCCAAAGAGTGTGAGTTCAATACCCGGTTAAGGCAGTGGAGAATTTCGAGAGGGGAATTAACAGGAGATAACTGATAACTGACATCCATTAGACATGGCACGTGGAACTAGAACAGTCTACCCCAGCAAGTGAAATAAAGGGTTCAGTTTGACATTCCAAACACCTGAAGAAGGGCGGAGCATACAATGGCTGAAACGTTGTGATAAATATGGCAACAAAGATGAGGACGATAGTCCGAATAATGTTAATAGTGTTAAAATTTTCCTTTTCTTTTTTTTGGGGGGGGGGATACAAATCATTGCTAATTTTTAAAACATACCTAGAAAATCTGCCAACAAATCATCTATAGTCAGCTAAATACTTACTGATGAAGAAATCTTAAATGAAGAGTGAACACGAAGCACCTTGACTAAAACAACTGGTGAAATTGGTGAATAGTGTTCTTTGCAATGCTTGCCATAGCATCAACTAGTTGCCAGTCGATTTGAATGCCCAAAAGGTAAGTGTCGACGTGGACTAAACAGAAAAGATATTAGGGTTAACAAACATGTGTAAATGTAATCAATATCAAGAAAGAACACCTGTTAGAGCAGGTCCTTTATATTCAAATTCCCCCAGGTTGGATCTCATTCAAGTGACACTTTTTACTTACCTGTCGATAGAAAATTTTCTGCAGCAAGATGCAACTATTGAAACTGGAATTTCAAAAGCTAAGACCAACGTCGTATTGGAAAGGGACTGCTGGGTGGAATGCAAAGAAGATCTGTCATGCAATCCAATTAAACATGGTGTACGCAATATAGGTGTTGAAGTAGATGAAACATATTTTAGAAGGAGGAAGGGTGTACCAAGGATAATGGGTATTTGGTGGGGTTGAAAGGAACTCAGGAAGGGGTTTTGTTCAATCAGTTGCAGATAAGACATCATCAACATTGCTTCCAGTAATTATAGAACACCTTTTTATCAGGTACACATATAATTTTAAATGGTTGGTTGTATCTCCCAGTAAAAATTAGAGATTCTGGTAGACTTTGTCCACCCAATGAATAAGGAGATACACACTCAAAATACCGAGTGTTTGTAGTCTTGCCTAAATTCTAAAATTAAAAGAATGTTTGGTTCAGAGGAAGAGATGCTCTTCTTAAACCATTTTAGTGAATTTATATGGTAAGAGCAAATGAAAGAAATATCCAGAAAATGCATTTTTTTCAAAATTTTTAATTAGTTACATGTAACTGTGTTTACATAAATTTTCTTGCTCACAGATATCTTAAAATTTTATAAATAAAAAATTTATTTTCATATTTGTTTCTTTATAAATCAATGATAAACATTGTATTGTATTAGTTCGTTCACATTTTAAGAATGTTGTAAATATAAAATTATTTTTGTAAATAAACAATTTAATAAGTAATGTTTGATTTTTTTTTTTTTTTGCCTTAAATTCTCAAAGAAAATGTATGAATTCAATTTCATAAGTTTGGGTTTTATGAAAATTGTAATCATTGCCTTTTAAAAAAACAAACATTACCAAATGAGTGAAGGTAGATAAAACTGGCAATTAGTTGATGTTTTAAAACTTATTGCATTCTAGATGGTTTATATATTTTGATAATTTTTTTTTTAAACATTTTTTAATAAAAAGATTTCTTTATGAAATTGTAGATATTAAATCTTTATCAAAGGTAAATAATTTTTTATAATCTTGTAAATAAACATTGCTGAGGGAGTGAACATACTTAAAATAATAGCAGTGTCAATGGAAAAAATATCCTTTTTGAAACAGTTTTTTTTTTTGTGGGTATGACTCCATGTTTGCACATTTCTTTTTAAAATTTTAATTAGAATAATTTATAAACTTTTAAAATCTTGTATTAATTTGTAGTGGTCAAGTGATATTGTTATTAAATTAAAACTGTATCTACTAATAAATGGAGAAGCTCACTGCAACTCAAATCCCCAGTATCTACTAACAATGATTCACCTTTTAATGTTGGACAGAAAGTCATTTTGAATGTTACTTATACAGCTGATGCCTTGATCGATACTGGAAACCTAGATAAGCGTTTTATTTGTTCAAAACTTGTAAAATTATTGAAGCTTGAAGTCCCATCAAAATGATGTCATCAGCATTTCTGTTTTTCAGGCACGAAAGCCCATGTTCTTCAGTTTTAACAACTTATGTCTTTAACAATTTCAACCATGGAAAGATTACCAATCAAATGTGTTAAATTTATCAAAGCCTATTACGAAAATGGACATTCAAACAGGATTTGAATGAGAAGTTCCCAGGTCGCATCATCTCTCAAAACAACAATGTCAATTGGTCACCATGATTGTGTGACTTGACGCCTTTAGATTTCTTCCTTTGGGGGTCATCTGAAAAGTAAGGTCTATGGCAACAAACCAACAACAATTCAACAGCTGAAGGATGAGATAATAAGGCAGATTGGTAAAATCGAGGAGCAACTATGCAAAAATGTCATCAAAAATTTTGACAATTGAGGGGTGTGTCACCGAAGCCTTGGCAGATATTTGGGCGATGTTATTTTTCACGCATTATTGCCATGACTTAAATAACATGATCCAGTAGAGAAATAAATAAAATAACACCGATTTATTTACTGCTGATTTTGATCCGTCTTAATGAAACACCCTTTATATTCTATGAAGAGGCAGTCAAATTTTTTCAATTAAGTCTTGACTACTGTTCACAAGGACCATGACCCTGATGTCTGAAGGTAGATAGTGACTTGAATTACTTATTGTTATTACTTTATTTACTGTTAAATTTAACTGTAATTAAAATTAATACAATTACAGATGTAGTAAAATAATAGGCAGTGTTATGTTATTTACTTAATTATTCTTAGGTTTCCTTTGAATTTAGTCTTCACCATTGTAATTATCATCTGTATTTTATCTTGACACGTACTTTAAAAGTCACCATAACTGATCTATTGTTACATTATGTACCTCCATAATTTCACTAAGAAGAGAATGCATGATAAAAAAAATGTACGAAATTTAATAAAAACAAACTTTTATCATCAAGTAAAACCTTTGTGTTATTATTAAGGTGAAATGACATTTCACTGTAAAAATTATTTTTTTAAATACTTTTAAGAAGCTTGCTAATTTTGCTTCTTGTTTTTCTAGCATCAGTGTGTGTCTATAAATTTGCCCAGCAAATTTGAGAAATTCTTGCATAAATCAGATAATTGTTGGATTTTAATGAATCTTTAAGAGCTTATTCAGAAATTAATTCAATTATTTTTTAATTATCTTTTTATTTAGAAAATTTTACTAAAGATATATTTTTACATCTGTTACCCCTCCACACACACACATGCTCATTTAATTTCGAGCACTTAATTATTACAGTACCAAATAAACACCTATTGCCGTATTACAAATGCATTTCTGCGATATTTTAAACTTAAAGTAATACATGTTTCAAATCAGATTAATTAAACTTTAAATCAGCTGATATTCCTCAAATAAAATTTCAGAAATTATATTTTATTTTTGGAAGACTTTTCATAAAGAGAATTACATTGTGGCTAAAAATTGGCACGATTATTAGTTATGTGCCATGCGTGATACACGCTTAGGCGATCATGTATCTTTCAATATATGACTGACGAGGCAGATTTTTCCCCCGCAGTAGGTTGCTATTTCTTTCTGTGGTAGACCAGTTGCCATCCAAGGTTATAGAACCCAGTCTGTCCTGCTATTTACCCATAGCTGGGGGGAGAAGAAGAGGATTCATACCTTTCCCAAGGGTATTAGCATGTAAGTGAATGTAATGGAATCATCTGGAATTTGAACTCGGCTCTCCGATTCCTCAATCTGAGCTATTATTCATTACTCCACCGTAGTGATTTCAAAACAAAATCTCTTTCCAGTTAATTTAAATTAGTTTTGAAATCAAGCACTATACTATTAACACCAGTACTCAATGTGCAATATTATATATATATATATATATATATATATATATATATATATATATATATATATCACTTTAAACCCTATTTTTAGTGAACACTGGTATTTGAGTAGGCACTTCATTTATTTAGTAAACAATATATGTATTTATTTTCACCTATTGGCCTGAATGTTTGAGAAATCTCATTAAAGAAAAATTTGCACCCTTCGGCTAAATGGTAGCTCCATCTGCACTGAGGGTTGCAGGTTCAATTCCAGCAGAAGTGCACACACTTTTGCTTTAATAAGATTTGTTGAACATTCAAGACAGTAGATGAAAATAAATAAATAAATATACTATAAAAACCAAAATATGTTAAAAAAACCCACTAAACTAATTGAGTTTCTTTCTTCCAGGTTTTCAGATAAGACGTTTAAACATCTTGAAACAATTTTTCGTAAGAATCACTGAAAAATCCTTTGTGTTATTCACCTCGAAAGAGAAACGGTTAAAAATGTTTTGTGTCAGCCACACTGTTTTCTCAACTGAGCAATGGTGAGAGGAAAAAGTCTTTCAGGCCTTCACTAATGGTACCAACATTCATACTCTGGCTTCCATCTTCAAAGTTCATCAAGAGCATGGTGAATAAGTTTAAAAAAGAAAACAGGACAGAAGAAAAACTGGATCAGGAGGTCACAACTGGAAGAGGTATCATCATTTCAACTTACTGCTAAAGAGATCAATTAGAAAAGATCCAACTCAATTCATAAGATGTTTGGCATGTGAGAGAGGAGTTTCAGCTATGACGGTCCAAAGAGCAGTGAAAAAAGACTTGAAAATGAAATCGCATGTGAATGTGGGAGGCACCTTGTTACTCCATGACAGAAAGTTAGGTTAGAGAGGGCAAAGGTCATATTGAATAAGTTGGAAAATGATCCTGGAATAATACATACATATTTGAACTTTATTTCATTCCTTCATGAGCTTCCAATTCCTAACTGTGATTAACATGAACATGTCATTTTCATTTATGCTTGATTTCATCACGATTCCTCTGTTAAGCTTGGAGAGTAATTATACATTCTTATCGCTCAAAGCAGAGTCCAATAGTGTTATAAAAACTTTGGAGAATTCCAAAAAGATATCTTTAAGCATTTATAAGATACAACGGTTCAAACTTAATCTAACAACTGGAAAAGTTTTCTGTTACACTCAGTGTATATATATATATATATATATGTATATATATATATATATAATCATTTATTCGAAAATTATAACATAAAAATGTTATAAAATCATTACAAAAATAGCAATTTCGTTTCAACACTTCCGGTGTCTTCTCAAGTGATGGTAGTGAATGTAGAATAAAATGTTTTAAAAGGTTCAATCAAACACCCCTCACTAGGGGAAATACTGTTACATAAGCTGGAATGACCAATCAAAATACAAGCATACAAGAATTCAAAAAACTTGGCAACGAACTTAAGTTAAAATAATTATTTAATGTTATGGTTAGACTAAAATAGAATTCATTCTAACTAATAAATATTAAATTATACTATAAAATATATATATATATATATATATATATATATGAGAGGGATGCACTATTCAATATTGAATGCTTTTTATGGACATGAATCCTAAACTATATATATATATATATATATATATATATATATATATATATATATATATATATATGTATGTATGTATGAGAGGGACATGAATCCTAAACTATATATATATGTATATATATATATGTATGTATGAGAAGGACATGAATCCTAAACTATATATATATATATTTATAGATAGATATGTATGTATGTATGTATGTATGTATGAGAAGGACATGAATCCTAAACTATATATATATATATATATATATATATATATATATATGAGAGGGAGAGACAGACAAGTATTTAAATGTATTATGAAACATGTACAATGTTTTAATTAAATAATAACTTCTATTACTGCTACTCACATTATATTTTTAGATTAACATATACATAATATATCCTAAGTATGTACTCGGGAGAAATAAAAATAAATCTTTGCACAAAAATTCATAGGCAAATACAACAAAAAGAAACATACAATAGTTTAGGATTCATACCCATAGACAGTATTCAATGTTGAATGGTGCGTCCATTATTTGATATGGCAGCTGGCAGAAATTTGAAATAATTTAGAATAATGTCTAATTGTATCTTTGCTCACTTATAAGGAGAACTAAAATAAATGTTTGTCTACACAGATATTTATAGATAAAACCCAAGGTCCCACCTCAGTTGGATTGGGGCCATCATTTCAAGATGGGACAAACTAAGCCTGACTACTAATGTACCTCAGAAAGGCTAACCCAGCTCTGCAAAGTAAGTGAACGAGCATCTAGATCTATTTATCAGAAAGTAATACATGAATCATTCACAAGGAAACATTCAGAAATATCTGCAGTAAACTGGTCCAGATATGAACAAGGATACAGATAGACACTTTACTGGCTAGGGCTGTCTTGTCAGACCCCTAGCAAGACCCTCTCTTCTGAAACCCAGACATGTTAAAGTTCATCTCTTTTTTGTTCCTCATCATCTCAAGATACCTGTTGATACTTCTGGTGAAGAAAATGTCATATGACTCCCAAAATATTCAGAAAGTTAAACATTGTGATTGAAGTCTAATGATTTGGAGTTGTTTTTTTTTTCTCCAGTGGTATGTGTGGACTCAATGTCATCAAGAAGACATTGATAGTACCAGATATCCTGAATGGTGAACATGCTAATATGTTTGGTAATTTCTCAAATTATCATGTAATGTAATTTTTCAGCAGTGAAAGAGTTGTTCCAGGTAAAAAAAAATATAATACAACAAAAAGAAACACGCAAAAGTTTAGGATTCATCTCCATAAACAGCATTCAATATTGAATAGTGTATCTAAAATTTGATATGGCAGTTGGCAAAAATTTGGAATAATTTAGTCAGTTATGATACATGCCTAGACGAAGCAGATTTTTCCCCGCAGTAGGTTGCCATTTCTTTCTGCAGTAGACTAGTTGCCATCCAAGGCTATAGAACCTGGTCTGTCCTGCTATTTACCCATAGCTGGGGGTAGAAGAAGAGGTTTCATACCTTTCCCAAGAGTATTAGCATGAAAGTGAATGTAATGGATTTGACTGGAATTTAGATTAATGTCTGACTAATTGTATGCTTGTTCCCATACAAGGAGAAATAAAATAAATGTTAGGTAAATACAACAAAAAGAAATATGCAAGTCTTTAGGATTCGGATCAATAATCCGTATTCAATATTCAATAATGCATCTATTATGTATTGCAATAAGCATGCCCTTTGGAATAACAACTTCCTGATAAACATTAGTATCTACAGATGGGTTAAGGAGAAAGACCTGAAAATTGCCACAGCATGTCTGCCTTGTTTCAAGGGCTTATCAGAAAAATTCAGATCTGCTGCAATAACATCAGGAATATCTTCAGAAGCATTTTACGGAGAAGTCTCTGACACAAGGACAGACATGACCAAGAATTGTGGTGGTGACAGAGAATATAAAGGTGAAACAAGCTGCCTCCAAGAAGTAAGCTTAGAGGACCATCAAATGCTCTAGTGAGAGGTGAAACAAGGAAATTAGGCATAGGTAATCATGTATAGATGGAAAGGGGTAGTCATCAACTTCTGTGGAATGAAGTGGAAATGCTGGTGAAGAAAGAACACAGGAGAGTTAAACATTTGAAATAATCATAACACATGTTAGACCATGAGGACCTTTTTAGTAGGCCTAGCATAGAAATAAATACAATATAGGGTGCCACTAATAAAAACAGAAAGACAACAACAAGTCTTCAATGGTAGCAGCAGCAGTCAAAATATGACAGGAAGCAAGAGAAGTAAAACCATAACAAGCAACAGCAGTGGTAGAAGAACTAATCAGCAGTCAAGTCAGGTTTAAGTCTCCAAATTTATTACATCAAATTTTCCTACAGGTCAATAGCCTAGTGGATTAAAGTGTTGTTTCATGAATTTGGTGAAATAGTAAATGTGAGTTCAATCCTTGGGCTGGGCAGTGTGCACTTAGATGCACTGGAAACGGGTGAGTAATAACTAAGCAAGTCCTAAAAATGAAAACTAGTCATGGGCAGTGAAACGAGATAGATTAAACAAGTGTTCAGTTCAGAATACACAGATTAATATACACCTGATGAAGATTGGAGTGCATAATGGCCAAAACGTTGCAATAACAATAAAGATGTGAATAAATCATCCCAGAAATTCAAATAGTGTCAGATCATGATACTTTACCCCCAAATGTAACAGGGATTGTGAGATGATAAGGGGCCAAGTGGAGATGAAACTAGGCTTCAGTAGAGGGCGTCTAATTGAATCCTTGGTCATAATTGGGCCAGTTGACTGCAGATATTTCTGAATGTTTCTGAGTGAATGATCTATGTATTATTTATTGATAAATAGATCTTGTTCATTTACATTACAGGGTGGGGGTATCCTTTTGAGGCAAATCGGTAGGCAGGCTAGGTTCATTCCATTTTTAATCCAAATGATGTGGGAGCTTGAGCTTGTTGGGGATCTTTTTATTTCTCATTCCATGATTATGATGACAATCACATCAAGAATTCTTGATAGAGCTCCACTATCTTTGTAATTTTTTTGTTGTTGTTGTTTTTAATAATTTTTCTATGTACTATTTTAGGGCAAATATTTTCCATTGTTCACACCCCTTGTGTTAATACATGTGTATATATTATATATTGAAATATACGAGGGTCATTCAATAAATAAGTTGAATTTTTCGGTATAAGGACTTCTAATACAGATAGAAGCTTACTCTTTTTTATTTTTTGTTTGTTTTACTTCTTTTTCACATGGATTTAATTTCTTTTGCAGATTAAAAAAAAACTTTGAGAGTTTTGGCAATTAACAAAGATGTCCGACCAAGAAGCATGCTCCAGGATTGAACAGCAGCCAGTTATCAAGTTTTTGGTTGCTGAATAGTGCAAACCAGTTGAAATTCATAGGAGAATGTCAACTGTGTATGGTGCCACATGTTTCAGCCAAAAAAATGTCTACAAGTGGGCTAAATTGTTTAAAGAAGGGCAGAGCAGTGTTGAGGATGAAGACAGGCCTGGGAGGCCTACAGAAGTGAGGTCTCCTGAGGTGATCGAATCAGTCAATGACCTCATTCAGTCTGACAGTGGATTACATTGCAAGGACTTTGAGCTTATCTGTTGGGACAAACGCAGGGGTCATCAGTCAGAAAGAGTCATCTTGCATCATGACAACGCAAGGCCTCACACAGCAGCCCAAACGGTGCAGACCATCAACGAGCTGGGCTGGGAACTGCTCCCTCATCCCCCTTACAACCCAGACCTTGCCCCTTCAGACTTTCACCTGTTTGGTCCCTTGAAAGCGTTCACAAGAGGCATGAAGTTTAAAAGTGATGATAAAGTCAAAAGTGCTGTGAGCGACTGGCTGAGACATCAGTCCAAAGATTTTTACGCTGAGGGAATACGGAAGCTTGTGCACAGATGAGAAAAGTGTGTGACAGTGGTGGGAGACTACATTGAAAAATTTTTAAAAAGTAAGCTTCTATCTGTATTAGAAGTCCTTATACCGAAAAATTCACCTTATTTATTGAATGACCCTGGTACTTTTATTAAACATCTGTTTCTAAAATGATATAATTATGCATTCTATAAAGTAACCAAAAATGTCCTTGCTGTTTTTTTTACGTCATATGCAAAGAAGTGATCACTGATACACAAATGAGTGTCACATGCTGGGAAATGTTGGCTGGCTGATTTTATTTAGCAGTATATCAATCTCTAATGCTGAAATCTAAATACTTTGTATGTAATTTTATGCTTTCAGAGTAAGATATGCTTATGGATATATAGTTTGTAGATCTTAAATGTATTGTTAGTAAATTTTATTTTAAATGTATTGCAAGTAACTTCACTACAAAAATGTATTGTTGGTAATTTTGTGATAAAAATGTATTGTTGCTCATTTTACTATAAAAAAAATAAACTACTAATTTTTGTTTGGGGGCTCACTATTTGCCTATAGCTGGAACCCTAATAGGTGCTACCACCCACATGTCAGGTAAGTGATGGTGGGGGGAGCATTGCTCATGTTTAATGTTGACACAAATAAGTCACAGCTAAAGCAGTGCTGAGGAAAGATGGTGGCAATTTAGTGACAAAAGTAACTTTACAGATGTCACAGTGGAAAGGTCAGTTACCCAAGTGTGTTAGCAAACATCCTTTGAGAAAGTTTACAATACAGATTTCATAGTGGAATGGTTTTTCTTAGTGTGTGTGTTCATGTGTCTTTTGAGAGATGAAATTTGAGAAAATTTAAATCCACAGATTTCACATTCAAAAGGTTTCTCTCCAGTATGTGTTAACATATGTTGTTTGAGGTTTGAATTTTTGGAAAACCCAACTCCACAGATTTCACAGTGGAACGGTTTCTCTCCAGCATGTTTATACATGTGTTCTTTGAGATGTAGCTTCCGAGAAAAGTTTAAACCACAGATTTCACAGTGGAATGGTTTCTCTCCAGTGTGTGTATACATGTGTGTTTTGAGATTTGATTTTGAGGAAAATCTTACTCCACAGATTTCACAGTGGAAAGTTTTCTCTCCAGTGTGTGTATACATATGTTTTTTGAGATTACCATTTTGAGAAAACTTCCATCCACAGATTTCACAATGGAAAGGTTTCTCTCCAGTGTGTGTTAACATATGTCTTTTGAGATGTGAATTTATAGTAAACTTAACTCCACATATTTCACAATTGAAAGGTTTCTCTCCAGTGTGTGTTAACATGTGATACTTGAGAGCTGAATTTAGGGAACACTTAAATCCACAGATTTCACAGTTAAAACGTTTTTCTCCAGTGTGTTTATACATGTGTTCTTTGAGATGTAGCTTCCGAGAAAAGTTTAATCCACAGATTTCACAGTGGAAAGGTTTCTCTCCAGTATGTGTGTACATGTGTGTTTTGAGATTACAATTTAGAGAAAACTTAAATCCACAGATTTCACAGTGGAAAGGTTTCTCTCCAGTGTGAGTTAACATGTGTTTTTTAAGTGAAGATTTTAAGGAAAATCTTACTCCACAGACTTCACAGTGAAATGGTTTCTGTTCACAATGTTTTAACATTTTTGTTTTGAGATAGAAAATGTAGCTCCAAAGATTCTTTCTGTGTATTCTGATGTGCCTCTTCAGTTAGGGATTAATATGAACCTCTTTATCCAAGAATTTACTAGTGAATCAAGTCTCTTTTTTTTCAGGAATATTCAGATTGGTTCTCAGGTTCTCTCAAGGATGCAAGCTACCAAAAGAAAAAAATAAATTAACTAAGTAATGAGAGAAAAAACTATTTAGCATTATGAAATAGGTTGAAAAAAAAATGGATTGTCAAGTATTTTCTTAAAGCTTCTAAAATTTAAAAATATCCATTATATATTGATCAAAACAAAAAAGATATAATTTTAAAGGGATTTGTGATCAACCAGACTTTTGAACACAAAGAAATGAAGGTAGAAAGACTGATGAATTAGTTTTTAAATCTGGCACATTATACAGTTTATTCTGACAGAAAACAATTGTACAATGCAAATTCTCAGCAAGTAAAATGAGAAATTGGATTTAATTTTATTCTAGCTGGCATGTAAAATTAGAGCGAATTATTAAATCATGTATCAGTGTACATGGATATGGGGGTGTTGGAATGGGTAATGTAACAGAAAAACAAAATCAGCAAGCTGAGTTCTCATCTAGGAAAAGACAATCTTCAATTCAAAACTATGTATGGTAATATGTCAGATACATTCTACATTAAATTATTACACTTGACCATCAAATGAAGCTAGGTGCAGGGGTTGATTTAGGGTTACTACCAGCCACTGAGTGCAGAAGAACATCAACACACACCTGCATCCAGTTTAACTGGAAGAAACTGCATGCAGAGTGTGCAAGGAACAATTGTATTCGATCTTAGAAAAAAATGGTATTAATAGAGGTACTTCCAAAGAAAAGTGATACCCCAGATTTAAAATGCATTTTTAGAAAATAAAAATCGTCTTGAGGCTTTTATTTTAGTTTTAATTTAAAGCTAATAGAATAAATTTAATATTTCCAGTAACAAAATACTTTGCTAAACAGAATTTAAATTGATTGAAATGAAATCTTTTTTCATCAGTAAAAAACGCTAAAATCACTAGCATTGTGCAACAAAATATTTGAGTTCTACTGAAGGAAAAGGGCAACTTTGAATTCAACACCATGTACAATATGCTAGAAACATGCTACACTGAAAGCTGATCCCAAATTCACATAACAATACACTATTATACTAAATGTTGGTAAAACTATCAGATATAATTTGTAATTTTAATAAATCTGACACATTATACAGTTTATTCTGACTGAAATTAATTGTGCAATGCAAATTTTCAGCAAGTAAAATGAAAAATCGGATTTAATTTTATTCTGACTGGTAAGTAAAACTATAGAAGATTTGCCACCAGATTATTATTAAATTATGTATCAGTGGGCATGGATGTGTGGGTATTGGAATGGGCAATGGAACAGAAAAACAAAATCTGCAAATGGAGTTCTAATGAAGGAAAAGGACAACTTTGAATTCAAAACTATGTGGGTTATTATGCCAGAATAATCAAATTTCACACTGGGCCATCAAAGGAAGCCATGTTCAGGGTCCTTTTACCGCCATATTTAATGGTAATGCATTTATGTAAATTCATAAAGGCCATGGCTATGACATCACTTGACGAGATGACTTTAAGCTGCAATAATTTTATAATAGAACTCTTATGTGTGCTACCAATATTCATCAAGTCATCAGGTGTATAAGTAGCGTTCTCAATTACTTACTTGTAAACATGAAAAGGCAAAGCATTCCTAGTATATACTGAGGGTCACCGAGTCGTAGAGTACATAGCCATTTATAATTAGTAGATACAGTTTTAATTTAATAACAATATCGCTTGATCACTACAATACAGGATTTTACAAGATTTAAATGTTTATAAATCATTCTTAATAAAATAAAAAAATATGAAGACATTCCGTGTAAAAATTCTTTATTCATCAAAAATATTTTTTTCTTAAGACTGTATCCATAATATATTTCATACATTCTTAAAAACAATTAAAAGCTTTACTAATCAAATAACATTTCAGTTTTATTGCATTTTTTTAATTTTATGATTCAAAGCTGATTCTTGGTAACTGGGGGGGGGTCTTCTAGATTAATTAGACTTTAAATTTGCTAATTTTCCTCAAATAACGATTCAGAAATATATAATTTAGTTTTGCAAAATTTTAAAACCGAGAATTAACTTTTGTTTACAAATGTCTAAAAATAACCGATTTTATCGATTTTACTGAAAAAAAAAAATCGATTTCGAGCAATATAATTTGTTTGAAATACACCACAGAATATTTTAAAATTTTGCAAAGAATAATTCAAAGAAAGCCTAAGAATAATAACTAAGTAAATAAAATAACCTCGCTTATTATTTTCCTACACAAAGCAATTATCCTTCTTTTTTTTTTTAAATTACAAATAATTAGTTATAGTAAATAAAAAAGTACTAACAATTGAATAGATCAAGTTGAAGTCTACATCCAGTGTCATGGGCTACTACGTAAAACAGTTGTCAAGCCAAGATATCTTTAATTAATCGAAAAAAAAAAACTGCCTTTTAGTTTTCAACCCTGGAATAGAAACAAACTTTAACTTACCTTTTCAAGGTGAATTTTTGAACTTTTTCATACAAAAAGAAACAAAAACAAACAAACAAGATTAAGTTGTTGTTGCTGGACTTGATAATTTTTTCTCAAACTCGAGAATATTTCGTAAAATTAATCAATAAAAATACTTATTTTTCAACATAACTGCAAACAAAAAAAGATTATAACTTGAAAACAGAATAAACAGTGATTTAACACAATCAGCAAAAAGAATGATAGCAACCGGTGTAAAGGGACAATTAGTTCCTTGGTTAAGTCACGTAGGTATTTGTAAAAAATTTACGTTCGGCTGCGTAAATTTTTCAAAGTGAAAATTTTATTTCTTTAAAAATCAAAATAATCTTTTTTTTCACCAAAAAATTAATTACTTGTTGAGACCAAAAAAAAAAATGTGGATTAATTGCATTTTTTCTTGCATTCACATTTTATGTGACAAAAAAAAAACGTGTTCCAGAACATTAACAATAACATAAATGATGTAAAAAAAATGCTTGTTCTTTTAAATTAAAAATATCTTGAGGATAAAAAAATAATGATTTTAAAAAATAAAATCGTGACACAAAGTGTTTTTAAGTTTGTACTTTTTATTTTATCCTTATTATTACGGCCCATTTATGTTTTCAAACGGGAGCAATTCAGTAGTTGTTTAACACGAAATTGTATTACTGTCCGTCAACCTGCATTTTAGTTATATTTTAGATAAAATTTAGGAATTATTATGTTTATATTGGTTGTCCGTTCCCGTAAGGTAGACAGGTTCTTTATAACGAAAGTTGGAGTGATGTCAGTTCCGTTTAAGGGGCTGGAAATATTTGAACAGGAAGACAGCAGTAAGTGATGACCATGTTGTTAAGGAAGAGACAAGTCTCTAGTCTCTGTTGTTGCTTCTCGCTATGAGAATTCCAGTCGAATCCATTACATTCACTTATGTGCTAATACCATTGAGAAAGGTATGAATCCTCTTCTTCTCCCCCCAGCTATGGATAAATAGCAGGACAGACCAGGTTCTATAGCCTTGGATGGCAACTAGTCTACCGCAGAAAGAAATGGCAACTTAATAAGGGAGAAAATCTTCCTCGTCAGTCATGTATCGAAAGATACATGATCGCCTAAGTGTGTATCACGCACAGCACATTTAATAATAATATCACCTAAACACTAAAAATTAATACAGAATTTAAAAAATTTAAAACTTTATAAATTTTAATAATATATTAAAATTTTTAAATCAATTTTTGCAAAAATTCATTATTCATGGATTTTTTTTCTTAAGGTAGTAGTGACCATCATATAGCTTACTCATAAAAGTATAAATACTTTTCTAATAGAATAATATCTTAATTTTGTTGCATATTTATTTTAGAATTCTGAACAGATTTTCTGTAACTGGCATACTGTTTAACAAAGAATTTTCATATTTAAAACTTTTCAAGAACTTCTTATAGCTAATATAAATAAATTATTATATATAAATGAAATTACTTAATAAATATTAAGTGCAACAATAATGGATTTCTTGAAATTCCACAGATTTAAGTGAGTGGAAAAAAGGGAAAATTGTCTGATTTTTAACAAGACAATTGTCTGATTTTTACATGAATTTCCAAATCAATTGCAAAAAAGACGCTAAAATTTACTATACGAATTCATGGGTCTCCGTTGACATGAGAAAAACAATATTTCAACCAAAATTTCAAAAATCTAAAAAGGATTAAAAAAATATAATTTAATAATAAAAAATCCCTTTGTCTTTTCTCTTAATAATAAGATAAACATTTTTACGATAAAACCTTGTTTTTATTAATAATGTTTGTCATTTTTTGTATATATCATGTAGACTCATTATTTTCAGAAAATCTTTGGAGATCCATATTTAAAGGCATTGATTTTCTTTGCACGATGCAAATTTCGGCTTATATGTTTGTTGCAAAATAAAAGAAAATTTGAAGAATATTTAAAGTTTTTAATTAATATCTATTGAAAACATGAATTGTAGCGGATCGTTTGTATGCGCTGTAAGACAAACCCACGTGGTCTCCTGAAATAGCCCACTACAATCATGGTGGACTTGTAATGATCATCATCATCATCACACACATACATACATACTTACGCAAATTCAAATTAGACAACAAGCATTCATTGGGTAATAAATCAACACTACTTTGTAATAGACAATTTACAAATCGCAGCTATGCGACAATTTTATAATCGCTATATTTTCTAGTCGATTTTGTGCACTTTTACGAGAACTGGATCCCAAGAGCCTTCTTAGCTTAGCTGATATTTTCAGGAAATATCAGTTTCTAATTGGTCAATAAACACACAAGTTGGGGTTGCAATCCACCCACGCACAATATATTTTTCCAGCGCGTGACTAAGTCAAGTTTCCTGCCAAGGCGCCGTGAGCCTGTCATGTGATTACATTATCCATAAATAATAGATACAAGTTCGCTCATTCCCTCTTTCTTCTCTATTCTTGCTGCAAAATGTAGTCTCAGAGAATTTTCGTCTCGACCTTGCGGTCAGACGTTAAATAACTTTTCACGCATTCACGTACATACAAACTCTTATGAACTTCTCGAGAATACGAACGTTCATACACACACAAATGTTCACACACAAACACAATGTTAACTGTCTATGTGCTTTGTAAATGTTTTGTTTAATACATATATTTGTGTATATATATATCAGTCTTGTTTGTTTGTCTTCTTTATCTTCAGTTAAACTTAATCCAAGTCCAACATTCTATTGTAGATGGACCTTCTTTTGGCAGGAAATATAAACACACATGTTTTCTTTTCATCTTCACCACCCAGTCCTCTACAGACTCTCCCGGAGTATGAGCCCGTCAACAGAAATATAAAAGGGAAAAATGTGAAGAAAACAACAAAGACTGGTATATATATATATATATATATATATATATATATATATATATATATATATATATATATATGCACAAAGACTGGTATATATATATATATATATATATATATATATATATATATATATATATATATATATATATATATATATATTCTAGAAAGGAAGATACTAGACAATTCAAAATTTAAACCATTACATTATTTTAGATATATTGATGACATTTTCTTATTATGGGCTCATGGATCAGAAAATTAAAAAAACTTTTTTATTTTCTGCAACAACTTCCACGATACAATTAAATTTACCATGGAACATTCATACACATCCGTCCCTTTCTTAGACGTTATGATAAAATTAAACAAACACACTTTCTACTAGTCTACACAACAAACCCACAAACCAACATAAATTCCTACACTTCAACAGCTGTCATCCCCTTAAATTAAAAAAATCTATCGTATACAGCTCATTTCTAAGAATCAAACGCATATGCTCAGACCATCTAGATTTTATGTACAACATTAATAACTTAACAAAACAATTCCTAAAATGTAAATACCCAATAAATATAATAAAAGAAGCACTAAATAAAATTATCCACATAAATCGTAACACACTTCTCACATACAAGAAAAGTAAAAACAACAATCGGATTCCCATGGTTTTTAACCACAATCAATATTCCCACACACTTATTCACAATTTAAAAAAGGATTACAAGAACCCCAGTTAAACAAAAATATCAAAGACATTTTCGATAAAACACCCATTAATGCAAAGAAACAATTACCTAACCTATCAGCTATCCTCACCTCTACCAAATATCTAAACAATACAAACCAATCAGGAAATTACAAATGTAACAAAACTCGTTGTTTAGTTTGCAAACACTTAATAACCGATAGTGTATTTTCTGTATCCAACACCAATATTAAGATACAGTACACCCACATCGCCTCACCTGTGATAGCCATAACATAATCTACTATTTATTCTGCACAAGTTGTCCCAATAGTGGATATATTGGTGAATCTGGAAATAATTTTAGATTTCGCTTCAACAATCATAAACAAACCATACGTCAAAACAATCCTTATTCCCCCATAGCTGAACACTTTAATCAATCAAGACACTCATTAGACAACTGTAAATGTTTATTGATAGATTCTGATTTCAGTTCCACATACACACGCAGAAAAAAAGAAAAATACTGGATTTTAAAATTAAACACATATAAACTAGGGTTAAACAAAGACTTGGGAATTTTAAATCTGTATAAATATTTCAATAGTTAAAAAAAATTTTTTTTAGATATAGTTAAAGAAACTTTTTTAAATAACATCTAAAATATTATTATCGTTAGATTTTCCTTAGAAATATTCAAACAAAGTTGCATTCCACATCACGTGACGTCCGCGTCTCGCGACGGACGCTACTTGTAAACAAACTTCTGAATACAGTTATTTCTGATGAAAGATCGGGGCCGATCTGAAATATCAAACATATATATATATAAAAATATAAATAAATACTTTCACAAAAAAAACATTCAATTTTTTTAATTTGCAACTTTTCAGTTGTTTTCTCTCTCTCTCTCTCTCTCTCTCTCTCTCTCTCTCTATATATATATATATATATATATATATATATATATATATATATATATATATATATATATATATATATATACAAACAGGTATATGTCTATTGACATACAATAAAGGTTACAATTGACAAAAACGATAATTAGTATGTATGAATGAACATAGAATGTTTGTGGTCAAAGTATGCGTAAGTGAATGTGTATGTTCATATGTATGTATGTGTGTAACGTTCGTGCATGTTTCCTGAAGGAAATGCATAGCGCCCCCGCCCACAAAGGGGAAAATGCAAACTTCACTAGAGATTTACATCGTGGTATATCAACTGAAAAGTGAGAAGAAAGTGAACAAGGCAAGATATCACCGAGTGTATATAATATATAGAGTCCCCAACTAGCGGTTTCAAAAATTAGGAAATTAAGGAGGAGGTAACTCCGATAGAATAATATTTTCGTTGGAAATAACTAAATAATGCCAGAATAACATAAAAGCACTTGTGGGATATATCACTACCCCCACCTTCATTTTGACGCACGCGCGACATTTTCACCCCTTCCTCTCACTTTCGGCCGGTTATAGTAGTAAACCGTTGTCTTAGCCGAAGATGAGGAAGAATTCATTTTTTTCGCGCGCTTTTGCGCTGACGTCACGGCAAATTTGGCCTTTGAAAAATTAGTCGCCCCCGTGGTCGTCTGACCATCGGCTGGGCAGGCTCACCTTATCCTCTCGCCGGTGAACCCATAGATACTGGCAGAGAATTTTATTCGGCAAAGCCTTGCCCTGATCTCATGGTTCGTCGCGGTATCTTACACTGTCGTCACCTTAGGACAGAAGCTAACATCTACCGAGCTGCCAACTTCTAACCTGATGAACAGGGCATTTTTCACATTCTTCGAACTCATCCTCTCAGAACCTGTCTACTTCTTTTCCCTTTGTACGTTTGTACGGTGGAAAGAGCACGTCTTTATATTTTTCTTTTTTTTTTTTACTTTGTTTGTGGATTCGGTAGTAGTGTGTAGCGTCTGGCACAAGGCCTAATTTTCGTAAGCCAGATCTGCACCGCTATCGGGTCCACAACACACTAATTGTTAAAGATATACATGCATTTGTACAAGCAGTTTTATACAGGGTGCATCAGGTATTTGAGGACATGTCATTGTGCGCCTGCAGTTAAGTAATAATCAATGTGCTTTTAGCTTTACAGAGCATCAATGCCAAACTCTCAATGAATGCATGAGATGAAACGACATGCTGTAATTGTTGCAATACATGCAAAGCACAGGGATGTTGAGATTACACGTTTTTCTGGAACTTGCCAGGTTGTTGAGGAAATGTTACCAATAAATTTTAAACTTACTAAAGTGGCCACTCTTATTTTCTGATAATGATCTGTATGAATGTCAGTGTTTACAATAATCAGCAAATTTATACTCGCAAAAATTATTTAAAATTTTTTAAAATACTGTTGGTTGCTGAATTGTAATAAGCTTTCTCGTTTGTGATTAGGTAATACAGATTTATTTAATAACAACATCACCTAACTGTTACACATTTAATACAGAAATTTAAAACTTTATAAATTATTATAATTGAAATAAAAAAAAGGAACAATTTTTGTAAAAATTCATTATTCATCGAAGGAAGTTTTTCCTAAAGACAGTAATGTCCATAATATATGTCATTCATAAAAGCAATTAAAAGCTTTTCTAATTAAATAATGTCTTAGTTTATTGCATTTTTTATAAAAAAATGAAACCAAGAGTAAATAAAATTAATTATGAGTATGGCAACAATGTTTTAAAATGTCTATAAAAGCAATGTTTTGGGATGTTCAAATTGTAAAATTTGTTGTTTTTTTTTAAGTAACTGGTTAAGTATATTTAAAAAAACATTAATAATAATAAAAAATTAAACTACGTTACCTCCTTTACATATTCTTAATGTAAATTGATTATAACAGAGCATTGTTCATGTGAATTTGCAAAAAAAAATTCACAACTCTCAATTACATTAATTTCTGTCTTAGCAATTCACCCCTGTAGATGATCTTGGATTAGATTGAATGTACTTGGGAAAATAAAATAACCAAAACTATGTTGTCTTTCTTACTCAGTTTTGTAACAATACTTAGAAATTGATTCGTGAATTATATATATATATATATATATATATATATATATATATATATATATATATATATATATATATATATATATATATATATATATATATATGTATGTACGTTTATAAAGATTTTTTGCAGTATAAAGTAACAAGGACAATTTGAAAAAGTATAACAAAAATAGAATCCCAAATAACAGGTTTTTTTTATTCTCTTAACACGGCTATTTTTGTATGGTTGGTAGAACCAAACTGATGCAATTTTTCTGAAATGAAAGCAAAAAAACGTAACCCCATATTTGAATTTAAGAAAAATAAGAGAATTATCAAAATTAAATAAAATTATTGAATGAATTGCATATTGAATAGCTTATTAGAAAACTTTATAGAAATGTATCTTGTGGGGTCAGTTACTGCCTTCATCTCAATACGTTATGAATATACTTAATTCTGTGAGTTGACAACAAATATTTTTTCACAATTTTATAAAGAAAAATCACTGGAAATATTGTTTCACAAAAAATGTTTGCAATTTCAAATCAGAAGATCTGTCCGGAAACATTAAAAAATAATTCAATAAAAATCAAAAATTAATTTTGAAACTTGGTGCTTGCATATTTTAATAAAAAATTATTTTCTTTCAGATTTGAGCGGTGGAATATCTGCAAGGCATATTTATTATTGAAAATGTATTTGTAACTTTCCAGTGGGATTTGGAAATGCATCTATTTTCTGATGACAAGAGATGTTTTCTATTAGATAATGATATGTTTGAAGAATAGAAAAATGTAGTTTCATACCATTTTCACAAAAGAAATATTTTTACAAGTATTTTATTGTCTGTCTATATTTCCTCAAGGACACATGGCACAGTGGATAAAGGCGTTGGTTAGATCCAGTGACAGACCCAAAGAGTGTGAGTTCAATACCCGGTTAAGGCAGTGGAGAACTTTCAGAGGGAAAATTAGAAGGAGATAACTGATAAATGACATTCATCAAACATGGCACGTGGAACTAAAACAGTCTACCCCAGTGATCGAAATTCCAACCTGAAGACGGCCGGAGCGTACAACGGCCGAAACGTTGTGACAAATATGGCGACAATAGATGAGGACAATAGTCCGACTAATGTAAATAAAGTATTTTATTATTTTCACAACGGTCAGTTATTTTTTCTATGGAAGATAAAATAGGTAACAATTATAAAACATTCCTTTTACATTAGTAAAAATAAAAAGCATTAGTTTCATAAAAATTCTGTGTCCAATGTTAATGTGTGCGTCTATTTTCTACAGAGAAGCATGATGATATAATATTCAGAGATCAGAGTTCAAATTGAAGTTGCAGTTGTGTTTCCTTCATATTAATAATGTGGTGAAAAGTAAAAAAAAATGTCATCTTTTGTTTGTCAAACTACCAGAAATTTTTATGCATTATTTTTTGATAGGGTGTGTTAAAATGCGTCATCTGAGATTTGCATATCAAGAAAAACTTACACCACTGATTTTGCAGTGGAACGTTTTCTATCTATTGTGTGTTAACATGTGGTATTTCAAACGTGAATTTCAAGAAAACTTAAAACCACAAATTTCACAGTGGAAACATTCATCTCCATTATGTGAGTACTCAGCGAGAAAAGATGGCCAGACTTAAAGCCACAGATCTCACAGTGGAAAGGTTTCTCCAGTGTGTATTATCATGTGTGATTTGAGAGATGAATTTTAGGAAAACTTAAATCTACAGATTTTGCAGTGGAATGGTTTTTCTCCAGTGTCTGTTAACGTGTGTTTTCAGAGATGAATTTTGAGAAAATTTTACTCCACAAATTTCACAGTGAAATGGGTAAATAGCAGGATAGGCCAGGTTCTATAGCCTTGGATAGCAACTGGTCTACTGCAGAAAGAAATGGCAACCTACTAGGGGGGGGTATCTGCCTTGTCAGTCATGTATCAAGAGATACATGATCACCTAAGCATGTATTATGCATAGCACATAACTGATCACAAAATTACTAGTTTTTTTTTTTGCATTCTTTCTTTATTTGTGTATTGATATTCATGTCAACTGAAGTGTTACATAAGTTATATAAGTGTAATATAATTAAACTTAAATGTTACCATCAGTGTTTCACAACATTCCTTGGTGTTCAACATGTATAAGAATGAAACTTATGAAATTACATTTAATACAAAGTCTCCAATAGTAAAATGTTCATATATATATATATATATATATATATATATATATATATATATATATATATATATATATATGCAGAAATATAGTCTTAAAGTGTGCTATATTTATGGGGTAAAGTGCTCAATATCAGAGATAGAGCATGTGTAAATATAAAAGTGGACATGGAAGTCAGCACTTAGAGGCGACAGTCTGTTTCATGCTAGTGCAATCGTCAGGCTTATATATATATATATATATATATATATATATATATATATATATATATATATATATATATATGTGTGTGTGTGTGTGTGTAATTTGGCAGCAACTTTTCTTTTAAACATGTAGTATTGAATGTTAAAGACAACAGTCTTGCATATCTTCTTTTGAAAATTCAAAGAAAATATGCAAGACTATGTTGTCTTTAACATTCAATACTACATGTTTAATATATATATATATATATATATATATATATATATATATATATATATATATATATATATATATAAGAAACTTTTAAATTGCTATCAGTCACATGTACACAGGATTATTATGATAAATGCTCTGCCATTACAGCAGTGATGATTTTTTTCCTAGTATACCATTTAAGCATATCTCTTTGAGTTACTGGTGTGTATTAATATGCTTGTGTAGCAGAACACTTGTGACCCAATATTCTCAAACACTTTTTGTAGACATCTAATTGTTCCAGTGCTATGGTGCACTTTCTGGCAGGCTTGTAAGTATATTCCTGTGACTTTTTTTATCTTCCTTTTTTTCAACTCTCAGATCCTTGGTCTTGATGATTTTATTGTTTTAATTGATTGATTTGTTTTCTCCAGCCTATCAACCCCTGGTGATTTTAGTTGGTGAGTACATGATTGGTATTCACCAGCTAACCGTATTATAACATCCTGAGTTAGCCACGTGGGTACCCATTATCTGAAGAATGATCACTCCAAGATGTACATATGACCTTCTTTTTTAGCTACAAGTAAATATATGTTCGCAGTGATTTCTATATAGGTATGCATGTATTATATGATCAATAAAATTTAAATAGTAGCTTACAGGTAAATATATGAAATATTAACAACAATTATCTCTGAAAGACTTTATCCTGTAAGCAAAAATATTTGGAGAATCTATATAACAGTGTTTTTGCCCCTTTTTAGTCACCAAAGAAATTTGTTGAAATTTCACTTCATTTTTAGTTTTTAAGAAACAAAATAAAAAAAAAGGCTCTGTATTAATAAAAAAACAAAACAAACTTCAGAAAATTATCCTTTTTACATTCTGTAAAATAAATTTTATCTTGAAGTCCTAACAATGTCAAAGACTTTTTTAAATTTTCACAATTTTAAATTTTTTTTTTTATTAATAATTTGAAAAAAATTGGGCTTGACCACATTTATCGGTTACATAGTCATAGACGTTGACAATGATTTAAATAAATCAGTTGACTAAATGGAACTGGTTACCATTATTTGTAATTTTTCAATGCAATTTTGAAATTCCTCCTATTGCTGTTCCTCACAAGAGTTTCTTTTATTAAATAAAGACATGTTTGGAGAATCGAAAAATGTAAAGTTTAATGCCATTTTCATGTGAGAAGTTTTTTTAAAAGAATTTTATTTTATTTTTTCCTTTTTGATTATTTTTTTATGGATGTACAAAAGGGAAATAATTCTGGTTTCTCACCTTTGACCATTCTGCTATGTTTTATATAATCATACAGAATGAAAATTATATTCATGCACTACTGGATACTGTATATACTCATGTATAAGCTGACTTCTTGTATAGTGTGACCCCTGAATTTTTGGCATGAGTTTTAACCTTGCCAAAAATATTACCTGTGTATAATGCAACTATTCATCAAAAATGCATAATGAAGTTTTACAAGAATTATTTTCATTTTTAAAAAATTTTAATTAGAATAACTCATTAAGATTTAAATCTTTTAAAATTTTGTATTAATTTCAGACTTTTAGATATTAAGTGAAAATTTAACTTAATAATAAAATCTAAAAAGGTGAAATTAATACAGAATTTTAAAAGATTTAAAATTTCATAAATTTTTCTAATTAAAATTTTAAAAACATGAAAACAATTATTATAAAATTTCATTATTTATCAATTTTTTTTTTCTTAATATAACAGTTTCTTAATATATCTTATTTATAAAAGCAATTAAAAGCTTTTCTAATTAAATGTTATAGTTTTATTGTATTTTTTATTTTACAATTCGGAGAAGATTTTCAGTAAATGTTGTTTGTATTTGACAAAAACCAATTGATGATTTAAATTCTCCAAGGAGTCCTGCTTTTAACTAATATAAATATGAAGAGGCTGAAATTTTAATTGATGTCTTCTTAAGAATGCATTTTTTAATGTTTTTTAAATAAAGTTTATCAATTATTTTGTGCTTTTAAGTAAGGAAGGTGGAAGGAATTTTATATATCAAAAATGAACATTAAAGAAGTTGGAATGATGCTCCTTTCATTTAAAGGGGCAAGAACCAAGAAGTAGCCATATTTAACTCTGACCGTAAAGGTTAATTTTTTTGGTACAGCAGTAAATAAAGGGCAATCATATTGAAAGGATATGTCCATCTCTGTGTTAGGATCTAGTTTCCCTTGCTTTTTGCAATGGGATTGTCTATAAAAAAAGGCATAAAAAATTCAACCTTTATTAATTAAGAGTAGTTACCACCCAAAAAAGCGATAAAAATGCATTTTGAAAATGAAAAATCTTTCTTGAAACATTTCTTTTACATTTAAGTTACTAATGAATTTATTTCCAATAAGCAAACTGTAAAAATACTTTGCTCAGTAAAGTATTTTACAGTGACTGTATTTCAAACCGAATTTAAATTGATTGGAATTTTTTTAAACTTGAGCACCCCACTACCACTTTTATTATCAATGTCGATTTTTGTTCAAATCTGCGCAAAAAGTGGATCACAGAGCTTATCCAGCTTCATACATATTTTCAGAAAACCTCAACTTCTAATTGGTCAATAAACGCACAAGTGGGCATTGCAATCCACCTATGCACAAGTCTTTTTCCAGCGCCTGACCAAGTCAAAATTTTGTACTTGTTTCTCAGGAGCCTATTACACGACAACGTTGATTATAAATACCAGACACAAGTTCATTCTCTCTCTTCTTCTTCTTTGTGATTTCTTTTGCTTAAAAAAATGTAGCTGTTTAAGAAATCGTGTTTCAACCCCTTGCGGGTGGACGCTATGAAAACGTATTCACACACGCACACATACACGTACATACAAAGCTTAATTACGAACATTACAGAACATTACAAGCATCAACACATATTCTCAGCTTTACAGAATTCTTTCAACTCTTTCACCGTGAGACGGAAGATAAGTCAACCAGACACATCGCTGCCACACTAAAGAAATTTAACCTGGATATTACAGTTTTTCCAATTCTTCACCAGCAAGAAATTACTTAAGAAAAAGGTCATCTGAAGCTACAAGTTTACTGGACATATTTTCAGCTTTTCAGGTCATAATTCAGGAAACTTTCTCACTCAGTTCTATTCAACAAAATTTGCCTTTTGGTGAACATTTTCTTATGGCGGCAAGATTTCTTGTAATTAATTTCAGAAGTACAAAAACTAAATTTCATTTAGTACCAAACAGAAATTTCTTGAAACATCACGTAATAACTCAGAGTTCCATTTTAGCAAACACATTCTCACAGTGAACATTTGAGCGGCAAGTAACTCCTATTAATTATGCTTGTAAAACATTGACATACATAAACATGAATATTCTTTGTTTGTTATAAAAACTGTTTTGTGTTCCTTCTTATTGTTTCATATTTTGTGGTATTTTGTGTTAAATATAAATTCAAGAGGTCACACAAACAGGCCTCCTCAAAACTGTTAGCATCGGCAGTATTGCCAAATCTGTCAACACTATATAATCCTCTTTATTAAAAAAAAATCTTTCAAAAATAAAATATACTTTTCCTGAAACTTTATTTGTGGAAGATTAGCTGATATAAAGTTTAATTAATCTGAATTAAGACAGGAAATATTTACCTTAATTTAAATTATCGCTAAAACTAGATTTTAAGAATTCTGAATTATTTTCCTGAAATGAGCTACTGTAGTGCCTTAATAAACATATTATCAGCAGCAGCCCTGAGTGTATAAAACCCTTCTATAGCCTTGGATGGCAACTGATCTACCGCAGAAAGAAATGTAACCAACTGTGGGAAAAAATCTGCCTCATCAGTCATGTATCGAAAGATACATGATCACCTAAGCATGTATCACGCATGGTTCATAACTAACTGAGTCCATGTAGGGAGCATTTTGGGAACATCATATTTGAAAATTCCCATTGATTTGTTGGTAATTTAGCGGGAGTGTAATGGTCACTGAAGTGACAGGTATATGTGGTCCCAGGCCTAGAGACTTTACTACTTGTTAGCAGCATGGTAAAAGTAGTAATACAATTCAAATTATGAGAATAATTTTTAATATTCCGTTAAAAAAATATGAAAAGAAATTTAAGAGATTAAAAATCTTCAAAATGCTTCCAAGAAAGAAATTCAAAAGGAAACTAAAAAGCCTAAAATTGCCTCCTAGAATGAAATTTAAAAAGAGATTATAATTCTTAAAAATGCCCCCAAGAAAGAAATTTAAGTGATTAAAAATCTTTAAAATGCCTTCAAGTTAGAAATTTAAACAGAGACTAAAAAACGTCTCCAACAAAAAGAAAGGATAAATTGGACAGAAAGTGTCTGTAGTGCCTTAATAAACATAGTATCAGCAGCAGCCCTGAGGGTATAAAAACAGGTGAACCCTTAAGTATCTCTCTTTTCCTGTTTTTCCTCCTTTGAAAGTGTGTTCCATCAATTTTCACACCAAAGCAAAAAAGGGTTGTGGATGCTTCACAAACACAAGCAAGTCACACTCAAATACATTCATTAACAATTTTCATTGTGTATTCCATTTATTTTTAGGAAAAGAAATTCTTAAACTTTCCTTTTGTCATGTTTGTTAAATAAATGTTATTTTGCATTGCAAATCAATTGGTCTCTGTCATTTTGTGCATGTACCTTTTCACCACCATTATTTCATGTAAAATACTCTCGTAGAGAACTTATACATTAATTATAGAAGTAGCATGTAAATTTGTGAATAAATTCCTTATCTGGTTTAAGTCCTGGGTATGTAGACAAAGTGCCTGGGTAAGACGATAAACTACGTCCAACAGCAAGGCCACTGATCAGGAGGTTTTGAGGAGTGTGGAACCACCTCTTAATTGCTGGTGTTCCCAGGTCCACCCTGACCTGGGGTAGTAGCACCAGTTAGGGTCCCAGATATGGTCAAATAGAATTTGTCATAAAATATTATAAGACTGTAATTTTGTAAGATGATATGTGATTAAAATACCTTTAATTTTATTGGTTAGCTTTTTTTTTTACATATTTTTCTCCATTTTTTGATTAGACATTTACTAAAACAAATATCATTAAAAGTATAATTTCTTTTCGTTTTTAGTGCTACTTTTGGTATATATATATATATATGTGTGTGTGCGTGTATCCTTTGTAATTACTGAATCTAATACAAATTAACAGTTTAAAAAAACTGTTTACCTGAATAAATATTGTATACATGCACTTCTTAATATTCATATAAAAACTTTGTAATGTGTATGCAACAAAAAACATGCATAAATTTTGTTTGTGTCTTGCATCTGTCAAGCATCTGAATTTTATCATATGTGGCTCTTACATTAAGCAAGTTTGACCACTCCAGCTATATAAGGCTGGCTACTGAAAAGCTGAAGCAACACAATGACAACACAAGGCATTCTAAATTCAACAACCATTTTATTCAAACTGCCGCTCAATCAGTTCGCTCCCAGCATTCCCTAGTGTGACTGGAAGTGCTTACAAATCATCATAATCACATTATTGATGTTATAAAACATCCCAGTCCTAAAATAATTTCATATTTTCTTTATTAATTAATTTCTAAGTTTTAAAAATTACAAAATAAAAATTTACAAATCAAGGTTTCTTTTGTTTACAGCTAAAGGGTGATAACACACTAATTTTGTAAAATCAAGCAAATATCTTATCGTGTGTATCGTTTGTTCACTTCAGGTATTTTTTCAGTATTTTCTCTTGTATTATTTACCTGAAAATTCTTGTAATGATCACTACTTGAGTTCTTTCTGAAATGTCTATTTTCAAAACCTGAAAACGAAATGTTTTCCAATTTCTTCGGAAATCACGCTGTTTAGTTGTCACAACATATAACCTGTTGTCAATGTTTGCTGACTCGAGCGTTCCTTTAGAGTTCCAATATTTCTCTTTATCCAATTTTATTCTAACTCTAATTCTTCTTTTTAGAGATGGTAAATTTTTGGCATCATGGAATCTGCTAAAATTCTATTCCATTCTGGTTTCTCTCAGTTTGTCTCTTTCACTGATTCATGTGAAATTAGGCTATCTAAGTAATAACTTTTTGAGATGTAAAGGTAAGTGGTTCTTATTTTCCTACCCATAATTAATTCTGTGGGACTGACTCCTGTGGTTTCAATTGGCATACTTCAGTATGCCATTAATGCCTGAAATGCGTGTTTGTTTCAAAATTCTCTTAGCTGTTTTAATAGTACTTTCTGCTTGTGTATTTGCTTGAGGATAATGTGGACTTGATGTTATATGTTTAAATTCATAACCGTTTGCAAAATCTTTGAAAGCTTAACTTGTAAATTGTTTCTCATTATCATCAACAAGTTCAATAGGAATTCCCTGACATAAGAAGAAATTTTCCAACTTTCCTATAAAACAATCGCTTGTCACTGGATTGATCTTTTCTATTTCTATGTGCCTCAGGAAATAATCTATTGCGACAATATATTGGTGTCTTTGGTGAGTGAAAATAGCTGTACCAATTTTTTGCCATGGATCTTGAGGAAGTGATGTTACTTTTAATTTGTATGTTAAAAAACAGTGTATGTTACAAAGCATACACCTTTTTAGATACTCCTCCAACTCCCGAGATATTTTAGGCCACCACACCAATTCTTTGACTCTCTCTTGCTATTTGTTTTAGTTCCAAGTAGCCATTATGAAGTGTGCTTAATATCTCTGGCCTAAGTTTTTCAGGTATGAAAATTCTGTCCTGAAATCATAGTAAATTGTCATGGATTGACAATTCATTCCAACTTGGAAAACATGGCCTTATGTATTCTTTTATCCTTCCTTCTTCACAAGTTCATTCCTTTAGTGTGAAGTGTATTAATTCTTGTATATTGTATCTTGCTTAGTTGCCATTTTTATTTCATTGAATTTTTTATCCGATGCTGGTCTGGTTCTTGCCACAGTCTGTATACACGCCAACATCTTTGCTGGTGTTGCTATCAGTGTTGGATAAAGGACTGCTTGGTAGTGTACCAGGTATGACTAGTGCCTTCCCAGGGAACATGTTCTGCTACTGGGTTAATCTTCCCAGTCTCATCAGAAGCCTTTGATAACAGGTTATTGGACAGATCATGTGTTTATTAACAGTATTAGTGGTTTGTGGTCTGTTACCAATAGCAAATTAACAAGTTATTCTTTCCTTGCTGGAATTAATTCCATCTCCAGAAATTACGTGGCCAAAATATTTTACTTGTGTCTTTTTAAATTCACAATTTTCTTTTATTGAGCTTGAGTCCGACTTTTTGTAATGTTTTAAAAACAGTTTTTAATCTTTCAATGCGTACAGTTCTACCATAGATGAGAACACCGTCAATAATTATTCCGACTCATTGAATATTTTTCAGTAATTCTGACTTCCTTCTTTGAAATATTTCTGATGTTATACCAAAAGGTAATCTTTTGAAACAGTATCTCCCAAAAGGTATAATGAAAGACACAAGCAGATAACTTTCTTTACTTAATGGAATTTGGTAGAATCTGCTGGTAGTGTCCAATTTAGAAAAAAAGATTTAAGCCCCATTTAGTTTAGGTAAAATATCATCTAATTTTGGTGACATGTCATGTTCCCATTTCACTGCTAGATTTAGCTTCTTCAGTCTATTGTCATTTTTGCATTTTTCCACTGATTTACTCCTAACTTCTTCTTTAGTTCTGTGTTACTTCTTTCTCATATTATTTTTCCTTATTTTACATAGTTCACTTTTAGTTAGGTCTATGGGTTTGCATATCAGGTTTGGCTTGAAGTCGTCTTTGTGGTCTTTTAGTGTAATGAATGCTTGGGATTTAGTGATGTCATTTATTCATTTGTCTAAGTTTAATGTTTGTGTGATTTTTTTTTTTAGTGTCCATGTTAATATCACCTTCTGTAGATTTTGCTGCTTTTCTGTATGCTTTTGTTGTCTGAGTATTTTGTTGTGTTTGGTGGGGGGGGCTTAGTTCTTAAAAACTTTCCAGTTTTGTCTGCTGCAATAAACACATTAGGTAAAATTTTATTTTAGTTATATCTCGTTTTAGCCAAAACACAGCACACATGGCCTGAAGATTGCATTTAAGCGTGTAAATGGGTGTTGACATCAATGTCCGAAGAAGACATAGATCAACTTAAATCTAACATACTACATACTTAGGATGTATTATAAATCAGAAGAAATAAAATGTTTGTACAGAAATTAGTTTAGGATTCAAACCAATAAACAGAATTCAATATTGAATGGTGCATCCATTATTTGATACAGGATGGTTGTCAGAATAAAAAGAATATTTTAAAGTAAACTTAAATGAAGAAACACCAATATTATCGCATTCCTTTTGAGAAAATACTTTATGATCAGTCATGGTTTGAAGATTCTTCTAACGAAATTTGGAAGTCATATGACCTGTTCTTCTCCAGATGAGACGTCACATGTCTAGGTTTCAATGTGGTGGGTCATACGATGCAGTCTGACCCAGTGAAGTGTCTAACTGTATTCTCGTATTACCTTCTGACAAACAGATCTAGATGAGCATTCATTTACTTTATGAAGGAAATCCTATTGGATGCACACTTGTAGTCAGCTTTGGTTCATCCTATTTTGAAATGATGACCTTAATCCAACTGATGTGGGATCCTAAACTTGTCAAATTCTTCACCAGTGTGTGTTAATAGATGCGTTTTAAGAGATGACTTTCTGGAAAACTTAAATCCACACATTTCACAGTTGAAAGGTTTCTCTCCAGTGTGTGTATACATGTGCTGTTTGAGACTTGAGTTTTGAGAAAAGTTGCATCCACAGATTTCACAGTGGAAAAGTTTCTCTCCAGTATGTGTTCGCATGTGTTTTTCAAGTAAAGATTTATAGGAAAATCTTACTCCACAGATTTCACAGCGGAATGGTTTCTCTCCACTGTGTTTATACTTATGTTCTTTGAGTTGTGTATTTTTAGGAAAGTTGCATCCACAGATATCACAGTGGAAAGGTTTCTCTCCAGTATGTTTATACATGTGTTGTTTGAGACTTGATTTTTGTGAAAAGTTGCATCCACAAATTTCACAGTTGAATGGTTTCTCTCCAGTATGTGTTCGCATGTGTTTTCCAAGCAATGATTTATAGGAAAATCTTACTCCACAGGTTTCACAGTCAAATGGTTTCTCTCCAGTATGTTTATACATGTGTTCTTTGAGTTGAGAATTTTGAGAGAAGCTGCATCTGCAGATTTCGCAGTGGAAAGGTTTCTCTCCAGTATGTTTATACATGTGTTTTCTGAGTAACGATTTATAGGAAAATCTTTCTCCACATGTTTCACAGGAGAATGGTTTCTCTCCAGTATGTGTATAGATGTGTTGTTTGAGACTTGATTTTTGTGAAAAGTTGCATCCACAAATTTCACAGTGGAAAGGTTTCTCTCCAGTATGTGTTCGCATGTGTTTTCCAAGCAATGATTTATGTGAAAATCTTACACCACAGACTTCACAGTGGAATGGTTTCTCTCCAGTGTGTTTATACATGTGTTCTTTGAGTTGCGAATTTTGAGAAAAGTTATATCCACAGATTTCACAGTGGAAAGGTTTCTCTCCAGTATGTGTTAACACATGTTTTCTTAGTGATGATTTAAAGGAAAATCTTACCCCACAGATTTCACAGGCAAATGGTTTCTCTCCAGTATGTGTTATTGTGTGCTTTCTGAGTGATGATTTACAGAAAAATCTTACTCCACAGATTTCACACTGGAATGGTTTCTCTCCAGTGTGTGTTAACATATGATACTTGAGAGCTGAATTATGTGAATACTTACATCCACATATTTCACAATTGAAACGCTTCTCTCCAGTGTGTTTATACATGTGTTGTTTGAGATTTGACTTTTGAGAAAAGTTTGATCCACAGATTTCACAGTGGAAAGGTTTTTCTCCAGTATGTGTATACATGTTTTATGCTTACAATTTAGAAAAAAAACTTAATTCAACAGGTTAACAGTGGTAAGGTTTCTCACCCATTGACAGTTTTGAAATATGATATTTTGGAAACATTAACTCCACAAATTTCACAGTTAAATACTTTCTCTACACTGTTTTTTTTTACATTAGTGCTTTGAGAATAGAATTCATGGAAAATGTAACAAAGATTTAACAAGAAATGGTTTGTCTCTTTCTGTGTTTCAATACGTCTCTTCAGTTAGGGCTTAGTGTGAACTGCTTTATCCAAGAATTTTTTCAGGAATATTCAGAATGGTTTTCAGGTCTTCTCAAAGATGCAAGCTGCCAAAATAAAAATAAATTAGCTGAGCAATGTCAGAAAAACTATTTATGATTATGAAATAGGTTTATAAAAAATGTATTTTCAAGTATTTTCTTAAAGCTTCTCCTAAAATCTCAAACTCCATTACATAGTGATGAAAACAAAAAGATATAATTGTTTATTTTAAAATGATTTGTCATCAACTAGACTTCTGAACACAAAGAAATGAGGGCAGAAAGACGGATAAATATTTAAATCTGACACAATATATAATTTATTCTGACTGAAATTAATAGTACAGTACAAATTCTCAGGAAGTAAAAAGAGAAATAGGATTTAATTTTACTCTGGCTTGCACATAAAACTAGAGTAAATTATTACTAGAACAACCAGATTGTTATCAAATCATCTATCAATCATCTATCAGTGGACACAGATGTGTGGCTGTTGGAATGAGCAATGGAAAATAAAAATAAAATTCATTTAAGAGGTTTTTTTATTCATTTGATCTTATTTCATTTGATTCATCCCTGAGAAAAATAAATTTGATTCAAGCATCAAATCATTTTGAAATGTGATTTAACCCCTGGAACATGCCATGTTTTACTTGTGGAGGTTTTTGATGTAGTTTTACCCACGGGATTATTAACTCCATCAGGATTAAGGAGAGACCCATTTGCCAATCTATCAACGTTTGTGGGGGGGGGGGGATACGTTATCAAGGAATGAAGTTTATTTTAATTTGCAAAATGTCCTAATTCTTGCACATGAATTTGTGGGACCCTGAATTATCAAAGATTTCGAAATGTCTTAATTTGTCAGATTTGCAGAAAGGTGCAATGGCTGAAACGTTGTGAATATGACAATAAAGATGAAGACAACAGTCCGAACAATGTAAATAAGAATATCATATATCAGGATAATATAAAATCTAATAAAGAAAATAAATTTTACATAGGTTCAACTCAAACCTTTTGGAAATATGACTGTCACAATCACAAATTAGGTATAAGTAGCAATAAATAAAAAACAACAACACTGCTCTCTAATTATTACTGGCAATTAAAGGACAGTGGCAATATACCCATAATTATGTGGAACATTAGCAAGAATTAAATCTTACAATTGTAAAGAACTAAATCTTACAATGTTAAAAGATGAAAGATATAACCTTTGCCTTGTAGAAAAACTAATTAAATAACCCTAATTTACTAAACTAGAAAAATTAAGGGTCACATGTAGACATAAAAACAAATAGCTTTTGAAATATATTGATCCAGATTGATTCCATTTCAAGCCCATATCTTCATGTTTTTAAACTGATTTATTTATATTTTATTTAAATTCAGACTTTTTCCATGTATGATTATATAATCACTTGTGTGAATTAGTACTTTTCTGTGTAACTGTATAATGTTTAATTTTTTTTTAATAACATATATATATATATATATATATATATATATATATATAAAAGTGGACATGGAAGTCAGCACTTAGAGGCGACAGTCTGTTTCATGCTAGAGCAATCGTCAGGCAACTGGTGCTGTTATTTTTCTCGGCTATTTATATAAGGGTCAGTGGTGCATTATGGGTAGTTTATTTTGGCGGTTACTTTTTTTCCGGAAGTTGCTTATTTGTTTATTTATTCATGTCAAATTATTTTACTTGTTTTTTTGTTTGTTTTTTTTAATTTTATTTTTATTTTTTATCTTATATATTTATTTATTTTTTTTTTATTTTGATCGGTGTTTTTTTAGTTAACGTAGTAAAAATTTGTTTATATAGCTTATTGTTGGTAGTCTATTATGGCGGTCATTTACCGGAAGTCAGATGTTTGCTTATTTATTTGGGTCAAATTGTTTTGCTTGTTTTTATTTATTTTCATTTTTTTATCTTATATATTTGTTTATTTGTCATTGATTAAATCTATTTGTTGAATTTTGGGGTGGGATGTTGTGGTTTATTCTTACTATTATTTTGGTCGGAACAGTTTTTAATTTATCTATTTGGGTTGATTATCTTTATTTGTTTTTTCTAAACGGCTAGTTTATCGTAATCAGTTGTTAGTTTATTTAATTATTTGGATGTGTTTAGATCAATTTATTATACTTGTTGTTATTTATTTGTTACACTATATATTTTTGGCTTTCGATTTTTAAGTAACGTAGTATATTATCTTTTATTAATTTTTTTTTTTTATCCTTATATAACAGTTATAACTTTCGTCTGTTCTTTTGTTTTGATTTTATTTCGCATATTCTAACAGGTGTGGTTTTGTAATTTGTTTGGAGTAATTTATTTTGCTTATTTTACTGTTGTTTTGTTTGTTTATATATTTATTTATTTTTCTATTTTAAGTTACGTAGTAAAAATTTGTTTTCATGTCTGCATTTTGAGATTAGCTCGGATCTTTTATTTAATAATTTATTTTGATCTGGGAAGGTAATGATAGCTATGTTTTCCTCCAAGCAAAGTTTGCAAGTTTTTGATAGGTTGTTGTAGGCTGATGATTTTTTCCTTATTTTCCAAGATATTTTTGGTGTGGTGTGTGTTTTGTTTTTTAAAATCGACCATATTGACAAATCTATCAACATAACATAATTCTCTTTATTAAAAAAAAAAAAAACATTAAAATATACCGTTCTGAAACTTTATTTTATAAATGCTTTTACCAAGACTTTCTAAAAAATGAAATGTTTCTAAAATAATATGTGAATAAGTTCTGAAAGTTTCATTAAAATCCAACAATTATCTGATTTGAACAATTATCTGAATTTCTCAAATTTCCTGTACAAATTTCTGGTCCCACGTTGACGCGAAAAAGAAAAAAGAAGATTTTTAAAGTAAATTTTCCAAGGTTCTAAAAAGGATTTAAAAAATAATTTTTCCAGCAAAAAAATAATTTGTTCTTTCAGCTTTTACCGTTAAAAAATTGATATTATTATTCAGAAATAATAATACAGTGTAACCCGGATATAAGAAACCCGGATATAAGAGAGATTTTCTCTGGTCCCAAATTAGAGCGTGTTAATAAAACAAAATAGACCAAACCCGGATATAAGAGAAACCCTGATATAAGAGTCTTCTTCTCCGGTCCCGGCAACTCTCTTATATCCGGGTTACACTGTATAAATTTTTTAACGGTAAAAGCTTTCTTTAATTATGTTTTGTGCATATTTTTCATCCCGTATACTCTTTTTAAGCGAATTTTTGGAAGTACATATGGTGACTTTTAGAAAGTGCGTGGGTGGGTACCAAATAAATATTCGTGAAAATTTTCGTGTTAAAGACTAAATTCAAAGAAAACCGAAGTAAATAACATAACCATGTCTGTTATTTTACTACATTTAGACTTTAATAAGGAATTATCTTTACATTCAATTTAATTACAATTAAAATGATAAATAAATAAAAAAGTAAAAAAAAACAAATAATTAGAAATTCAAGTCGCTGGCTACTTCCAGGGTAAGAGTAGTCAAGTCAAAATTTGTTTTACGACAATCGAAAAAAATCGACCTCCTTTTTTATGGAATATATTTCAAAGAAAAACATTCATTAACTTACCTTTTCGGGGTGAATCTGAACTTTTTCATACAAAAACAAAAATAAGATAAAGTTGTTACTGGACTTGATATTTCTTTTTCAATTTCAAGAATATTTCTTAAAGTTAATCAATAAACTACTTATTTTAAAATAAATTGCAATTTTAAAAAAGATCAACTGATTTCAAACTAGAGCAAATAGTGGTGTGATTATGAAGAAAAATAAGAATTATAATAACCGGTGTAAAAGAATAATTTGTTCCTTGCTTAAGTCAAATAAGTATTCGCGAGAATTTCACCCGAAGTGGTTTCAATTCTTTAGTGTTAAATATCTTGATAAAAAAAACACATAAAAATAACTGATTTAAAAAATAAAAAAATACAAGTTTTTATTATGGGCCACAATTCTTACAAATGGAAGCAATTGAGTCTGGAACTGTTAACAGTAACACGTTATCCTGAAACGATCCATCGATGTTTTAAAAATATTTTTTTTTAATGATTTTAAATACAGTTTAGTAATTATTATGATTATAATTTGTGATTTTAAGTAAAGGAGGAGGGAATTTTATATATCAGCAATGAACATTAAGGAAATTGGAGTGATGTCCCCTTTCGCATAAGGACGAGAAGGAGCCAAATTATTTTCCTCTGGCCATGACGGGTATTTTCCTGTACAGCAGTAAATAAAGGGCAGTCATATATAAAAACTAAAAAGGATATGTCCGTGTTCATGCTGGCGTAGGTCTAGTCTCCATTGCTTCCCATGGGATTGTCTACATAACAAATTGTGAAACGTAGCTACCTAAAAAACTATATTTAAAGTCTAAAATGCATTTTTAAAATGAAAAACTTTTCTTGAAGATTTTACTTTTAATTCTAAACTAATAGATTAAATTTAATATTGCCAATAAGCGAAATAATTTTTCAAACCGATTTAAATATTTTTGAAATTGATAAATCTTTCTATTGAAAAATCTACCACTACTATATAATTTCTCCTTATAAAAAAAAATCTTTCTAAAACTTTGAGGAAGGTTAGCTGATTTAAATTTAATTAATCTGAAATAAAAAAACAAGTATTATTTAATTTAAATTATCATAGAAAAACATTTTTTAACATGGAGGTGGGTGTTTTAGAAGAATTAACAGATTTACTGATTGCTTAATATTTGGCATTTCTATGTAAAGGGTATATATTTGTAAAAATTACTTGATGAATACAACATGAACAGCATTTTATGTAATTTTTTTACTATATAATATTAAAAATTTAGGAAAATATTCAAAGTAATCAAATATTTTATTGTATTTTAGGTATGAAGGCACTTGTTGAAGAAATGTTAGAAAGTTGCAAATAAATTTAAATTTACCATAATTAATGCTCTTCTGGTTATGGTGTGTATGGACGACCATATTTACAAAAATTGGCACATTTATGCACACAAACACGCAAAAATGAAAAAAAATTCTTTTTAAAATAGAGGTCACTGAATTGGAGTAAACTTTTCCATTTATGACTAGTAAGTATAGTTTTTATTTATTAACAATATCACATAATCGCTAACAAATTTATACAGAATTTTAAAAGATTTAAAACTTTATAAATTATTAAAATTAAATTTTAAAAAATGAAAACAATTCTAGTAAAATTTCATTATTCATAGTGTCCATAATATATCTTATTCATAAAAGAAATTAAAAGATTTTCTAATTAGATAATGTCAGCTTAATTGCATTTTTTATTTTAATTTTCAGAGCAGATTTTCTGTAACTGGGAGTCGTGTTTGACAAAAAAGATTTGGTATTTCAAATTCTCTAAGGATTTGTCCATACACCAATATAATGATTAAGCATTACAAAAATGAATTTCATAAAATTAGGCAAGTGTTTCTGTGGGTGGGTGTGGCAGAAATAAAAAAAATATTTTTACTGAGTTGTGAATAAGTCCTGAAAATTTAATCAAAGTATCTGATTTTGCAAACCATTTACAAATCAATGTTTTTCACTGCAAAAAAATGCTCAAATATCCCATACTAAATTATGGTCCTATGTTGACACAAGAAAAACAAAATTCCTAACCAAATTTTTATAGATTCTAAAAAGGATTAAAAAATATAATGTATAATCAAAAACAACTTTGCTCTTTTGTCTTTTTAATAATAAGAAAGATTTTAAAGATAAATTTTGTTTTTATTAAGATTGAGCATTTTTTTTCTCATGTATGCTTAGTTTTAGCAAATCTTTGGCAGTACCTAATTAAAAGTGTAGTTTTTTCTTTGCATGACACAAATTAGGGCTCATGTTTGTTGTGAAAAAAAAGCAAAAAAGATAAAAAACTAAAAACTCGCATTAAAATTTTTTTATTAATATTTATTGAAAAAATATAATATTTTCAATGGAAATAACTAAATAATTTCAGCTTAGAAGAAAAACACAAATTCCTAAAAACATACACATACATACACACAGAGTTCTATACAGGGTGCATCAGATATTTGAGGCCATTTGATTGCGCACCTGAAGTTATGTGATAATCAATGGACTTTTATCTTTTCAGAGCATCAATGGCAAACTTTCAGCTAATATACGAGAAGAAAACAATACTGTAATTTTTGCGAAACTCTCAAACCATAGTGGTCTGATTCTCCGCTGCTGCACAGTTGCCTCCTCTTTCCTCCCCTCTTGCTTTCTGCACCTCTGCTCTACCTACCTCTGTGTCCATTTTTTTTGGAAGCATAGAGTTATTTTTGGAAGTCACCAGGTTGTTTGCGGAAAAAGTTCAAAAGTTGGAAGCCTCCAGTACATGTTGCTTGTAGTGAGTCACAAAAAGCATCCACAGCATTTGAACAGAGTATTGGGACCCCACAATTCATAGATTGGATGCAGAATATTATCATTGTGAATCCCAGGTTGTCAATGAGGGACACTTCCAGAGATCTCCAGCTGTCCTGGGAGTACATTCTGCAATATGATACATGAGGACATGTCATACGTTATGAGGAAAGGGCAGTGTATGTGTTCATGTCAGTATGCATACAAGAACAATGGTTGCTCTGAGCAAAACAATTATTAAACAAATTGAATCGTCCAGAAGAACCTGGTATGATCTGGGTTTTTTTTTAACCTATTTTCGAAAAGGATCAAAAATTGAACTAGAGACAAGACAGCTGAGTTTTGTGCAGATCCTTTGGCTGTCCTCATATTATGCAGATCAACTTTCTCCCTCCTGTAATGGTTCTAAGATTGGTGAGTAACGAATGATACGTCATGTGACTCCACTTCTTTCAACAGGGTTTTCGGTTGAATATTGCCGGCTAAAATGATGAGAGACAAAAAAGCAGACCGGTCTTTACATGTCCAGGTTTCAGCAGAGGGGGTCTTGCTAGGGGGTGGTCAAACAATGCAGTCCTTCCCAGTGAAGTGTCTAACTAATTGTATCCTTGCTCGCATCTGGGTCAGCTGACTGCAGATGTTTCTGAATATTTCCTCGTGAATGATTTATGTATTACTTTGATAAATACATCTAAATGTTCATTAATTTACATTATGGGGACATAATTTTGGAGACACATTGATAGGCTTCGTTTCCCCCATTTTGAAATGATGGCCCTCATTCAACTGATGTGGGATCTTGAGTTTGTTAAGTTCCTCGACAGTGTGTGTTACAAGAGATGAGTTTGGAAGAATGACATTCATATATTTCACAGTTGAACGGTTTCTCTCCAGTGTGTTTATACATGTGTTCTTTGAGATTCAACTTTTTAGGAAAGTTTCAGCCACAGATTTCAAAGTGAAATCATTTCTCTCCAATGTTTATCATATGACTTTTGAGTGATGATTTAATAGCAAACTTTACGTTCCTTAATCTTAACCTTAATTAAGCAAACCGTAATTTTATGTTACATGATCAATACAATTTTCATTATAGTTTACATTCAAATCTATGAAATTTATTTCATTTCTACCCACTTGTTAAAATAACAACCAGTATCCATTTTGATAACTGTTATTGCAATATTTTGTTATTATGACATTCAATTATTTGATCATGTGATATTGGGGAATGTCTATGGATGTTTTATCACCACAGAACCTGCCTTGAATTTATGCAATCATTAACACAAGAATTATAATTCATCAGAATATTAAAATAGGAACACTGTGAAATTTTCACAGGTTAAAACTAGTTAGCAACAATTATCTCTGACTGACTTTCTCTTGTAAGCTAAAGTATTTGGAGAATTTATACAGTATTCATATTCCCTGGAGATGTATGACCATTAGCATAAAATGTATAACCATTGACATATATGACAATTAATACAAACATGTTTAATATTTTCTAATGAATATGGCAGGTCTCTGTAAAGTGCTTCTGAGTTAAAATGGCATAAATCACATGTGTGAATGTGTCTGCCACAATGTTCTCTTTTCCGGGCCTGTCATGGATGTTGCAGCTGTATGGAGAAAGCTTTATTCTCCTGTGTAATATTTTGTCACTTTTTATTTTCCTTGAAGTTTTATTATCATAAATATGGCCTTGTCTGAATGTAATTGTTTTTATATATGTATTTTCAAGCCACAGCTGGATTATAAATATCACAAACAAAATCATATACGAGATACAATGAAATAAATATAGAGAAAAATGATAAAATGCTTTAGTATACATTTCAGAAAAATGACTGTATATCTTAAAAACAGATATCTATTCAAACACATGTATCCACTTGAATTAAGATTTAAAATAATAAGAAATATATCAACATGTGTGTGTGTTTAATCATATGAAAGTGTGTGATGGTTTAATGTTTATTAGGTTTGTTTGTTTGGGGTTTTATGGAATATCAACCACTATGGGTTATTTAATGCCAGATCCAGTATTTACTAGATATATCAAAAACGTATAGCTTGCAACATCATTGTTTCAAAAACGTATAGCTGGCAACATCATTGTTTCCCATCACATTTTAGGGGTAAGGTGTTAGTATATTTAGTGTAGGGTTTGGGTGGGAAAGTTAATTGTAAGTTGTAGTTGTTTTGGGATGGGTTAGATGTGATGGGGCATGACATGACCAGCCGATTGATCAGATTGACGGCCTTTTGGTTGGGCATAGTTTATCGTCATACCCAGGACGCGGATGTAGTTTATCGTCCGTTTATTAGGGAAGAGAATTAAAATTATAGATGTTTGTGTTTATATCACACTAATACCCTTATGAAAGACAAGCACCAATAGCATAAGGAGAAATTGGATAGCAGTCTGCTCTGTGTGATATTTGGGGGGGGGGCAGCACTTTTGGGTCTGCTATATAAACCTGTATTGTCTGTATTGAAATGAAAGTGGTTTTAATGTTGAAACACTACTCACAGTCTAAGTACCTTTTCGATTTCAAGTAATTTATACTATGACATATGTATTTAAGTGATTGATATCTTGGCCAGACAATGAACATTTATCCAATGATGTATTCAGGGCTGCTTTATCATTGTTGACAATGTGAAACCTGTGAACGAACCCAGGGTATGTTCTTTTAGTGCCACAGCACCTTTGTGAGACACATCTTAGTTGTTATGATATAAATTTCTGTTATTTTCCTTGACAGAAGTTTGAGAGTAAGTGTTGCTCTACTTTGCATCTTTTGGGACTGATTAGATTATTTTTTTTTTTTTGTTGATCTGGCTGATTTTTGTTGTTGCACTCTGGCCAGCTCTTATTGACCAACCATCTTTTACCTTTGATTTTCAGCTGAACTTTTTTTCAAAATTATTTAGTTGTATTTCAGTTTATTTAATATATTATATATATATATATATGTATATATATGTATGTATAGAGAGAGAAGGAGGGAGAGAGGGAATCACTATGCAATATCTGTCTATATTTCTGAGATGAGGTATTATGTACAGTATTTACATTAGTCGGACTATTGTCCTCATCAATGAGGACAATAGTCCGACTAATGTAAATACTACACTATGCAAGATGTTGTATTGTGCGAAGGTAGGGGGAGAGGCAGAAAACTCCAGTGCTGCACATACTGCCCCAGGAAGCGCACGCTCTATCAATGCCACTGGAAAGAACCTATTTCTCTTTATATTCTGCTTTTTTTAACACACCAAAGAAAGTTTGACAAATGTCTTGTGATACCAGAATGACAGAGAATAAACTGTTGAACAACTTTTGGAAAAAGTTGGTCTGCAGATCACAGAAGTGAAAGTTTTCACTTAGTAAACTCTTTGATATTTGAATTTTTTTTTTTTAGAGCTGTATGGCTATATAGCTTATCCAATTTCGATTAATTTCTTTTTGTTTTTATTTACATAACAAAAACAAAAATAAAACAAAATCTAAATTTCAGCACCACGTCATCTTTGCGCACATGTGTAGTTACGTCAGCAGAAATGAATTTGGGTAATAATGGCACTAGAAAAAATGGCACAAGTAAAAAAATAGGTAAAATAAGTTTATTGAAATATACACTATTAGCAAAAAGTGTTGGTTTTGAAAGTTCTCTTTATGATGTTCTCACTTGGAAGTCATCCAGGTTATTGCAGTAAATCTGGTTAGGTTTATCTTTTGTTTCTACTGCTTTTCTCTTCATGTTATTGATACATTTTGTGGCTGAAATAGCTACATAATCAGGTTGTGGTTGGTCATTAGCTGGTTCAGGATCAATCATATCAAGGCTAGTGGTCATGGGACCTTTACAAAAAGATGTTCTCTTAACACGTCTGATAATAGTCGATCTTATAATCTGTTTTGTATACATATATCCTTGAAAGCAAATCTTTTTTTTTTTTTTAAATAAAAAAAAACAAACATTTCTTCTTTTTTTTTTATTACCCCATAATGGGGTTGTGGCGGAGCCACTGAGATCCATGGTGTGTACTTGACGGTTCCTGGATAACTGAACCAGAAGTAAATAAACAGACAACTGTTCTCTGATTAGAAATTTAACTTTAGATACTTTAATATGCAACACCAGAAATCTCACAATGGGAAACCTTCTCAATTGTGTGTTAACATGTGCTTTTTGTGGGATGTCTTCTGAGAAAATCTGCTACCACAGATTTCACAAGGGAAAGGTTTCTCTCTAGAGTGTATTGCCAGATGCTGTTTGAGATTTGTATTTCTAGAAAACGTTTTGTTACATATCTCACAACAGAAACGTTTCTCTCCGGTGTGTGTGAACATGTGCTGTTTGAGGTGTGACTTTTGAGAAAATTTAACACCACAGATTTCACAATGAAATAGTTTCTCCCCAGTGTGCGTTATCATGTGTCGTTTCAGTTGTGAAATCTGGGGAAACTGAACTCCACAGATTTCACAGTGAAAATGTTTCTGTCCAGTGTGTGCTAACATGTGTACTTTGAGATGTGAATTTTGGGAATAGCTAACTCCACAAATTTCACAGCGGAAAGGTTTCTCTCCAGTGTGTATTAACATGTGTGTTTTGAGATGTGAATGTCGGCTAAATCTAACTCTGCAGATTTCACAGTGGAACCGTTTCACTCCACTATGTGTTAACATGTGCTGCTTGAGATTTGAGTTTTGGGAAAATTCCGCTCCGCAGGTTTTACAGTGGAAAGGTTTCACTTCACTGTGTGTTAACATATGTCGTTTGAGATCTGTATTCTGGGAAAATTCAACTCCACAAATTTCGCAGTGGAATGCCTTTTCACCTGTATGTGTGAAAATATGCCGTTTCAGAGTTGAATTACGGGAAAATCTTAGTCCACAGATTTCACACCAGAAACGTTTCTCTTCTGTATGTGTTAGCAGGTGCTGTTTGAGAGTTGAATTCCGAGCGAAGGCAGCTGCACAAATTACACAATGAAACGGCTTCTCCCCCGTGTGTGTTCTTATATGTGTTTCCAGAATAGACTCACAGCGCACTGCTAATCCACAAATTTCACAGTGTAAAGATCCTTTGTTTTCAGGAATATTCATAATGCTTTTCAGCTATTGTCAAAATGTGAGCTGCAAAAAGAAAAAAATCAGGTGATTAAAATAAACACACTATTAAGGAGTTTTAATTATACTTTCAGTAACATAAGAATTAACATTTTTCTCTCATTTTCTCATATCCTTTCTACCCAAATCACAAATCAAAGTAACATTATACTATTGAATCAATTGCTAGGTCTGCTGCTAGGAAAGTTGATTCAGTGTGTCATGCTAGATAATTTTTTCTGACAGAATCTATCTTACACATGTATTAGTCTATCATTTGTCCATGCATTGAATATTGCTGCAACATCTGGTCTGGTGCTTCTGCTATATATTTTGGAGATTCTTAATAAAATATAAAGAAGTATCTACAATGTTACTGGTCATGACCTGGCATCTCAGTTTCAGTCACTTTCCCACAGTGTAAGTGAATATAATGAACCCAATGGGAATTGAAACACAGCTCTCCGATTAACAATTCTAAGCTATTACCTGTTATCCCACTCTCACATCCAAGCTTACAGCACCTGGTATTCCCAAATGGTCACCCATCTAGGTATTGATCAGGTTTGATGTTGCAGAGCACAAACTTTCCTAGCAGCAAACCCCAGCAATTGATTCAATATAATCTTTCTACTTCATGTGACATTAATCAACATTGGCGATTATGCAGGAACCAGTGTTTGAACTTGATGTCACTGTAAACATTAAAATTATGAGATTAATTTTTAATGTTATGTAAAAATAAAAAAAATAGACATTTATCACATATACATACATGTGTGTAGCTGTAATTTCTGTGAGTTTGATAAAACTCCTCCTTAACTACTGCTGGTCAAAGAGAAATCACAGTAATTATCTGTTCCCTAGAGTCTGAAATTCTCTTCTATGTCACCATGTGACCTCTTTATCATTTTGAGTTTATTTCAATCTGTTATTGTTTCTGTTTGAAAAATATTTTCCTTGTTTGTGTATTTGTTTGAAATGCATTTTGTTTAGCCTTTTCCCCTTTTGAGAGTTATATCTCTCATAATACTCTTCCGATATTGAATAGTAGTCACTCAAATCAAGGTATTAGAATTATTTACCTGAAATTCTCTTCTATGTCACGATGTGACCTCTTTATCATTTTGAGTTTATTTCAATCTGTTATTGTTTCTGTTTGAAAAATATTTTCCTTGTTTGTGTATTTGTTTGAAATGCATTTTGTTTAGCCGTTTCCCCTTTTGAGAGTTATATCTCTCATAATACTCTTCCGATATTGAATAGTAGTCACTCAAATCAAGGTATTAGAATTATTTACCTTTTTGTACATCCATAGCAAAAAAAAACCTAACAGTTGCTAAAAGGAAAAAATAAAATGAAAATTAAAAAAAAAAAAAATGTTCACACTCAAAAATCACATTAAACTTTACATTTTTATGATTCTTCAAACATGTCTTTATTTAATAAAAGAACCTCTTGTGGCAACTATGACTGAGTGTGAAATTTTCATCTCTTTTAGTTTATTTCCAATTGGTATTGTTTCCGTTTGAAAAGTTATTTCCTTGTTATGAATTGCTTTAAAATGTATTTTGTTTATCTATTTCCCTTGTTGAGAGAGATATTTATTTCTAGCTCCAAACACTAACCACCACCTCCCCTGCCCAGTGTCTTTCCTAAATAAAAGGCTAATATTAGCACGAAGCCTGGACCTTTTTCATTGAGATTTTCATGAGGTACCTCCCAAAAAGGTGATACCTAAAAATAAAAAAAAGTTTAAAAATAAAATGCATTTTTAAAAGAGTGAAAAATCTTTTTGGGAAATTTGAGTTTTAATTCCAAGCCAATAGATAAAATAATTTAAGGGCTAAAAAAAAAAATAAATAATTTAAATTTAATTAGGTACCTCAAAAAATTTGCTAAAAAAGATGATACATGATGAAAAAAAAAATACCCCCACAAAAAAAAAAAAAAATTTATATTATAACAATCACATAGATGAGCAAGTATACTCGTAACCAGGAAAAATGTCACAGAAAAAATTCACAATTTTAGCTAAGTAAAAAAGTCACAATTAATTTATGGTGTCTTCTTAAAGTCATCAATTTCTGTAGTTTGTGCGTCCACTCTGTGTGCAATAGAAATTTATAAATCTATCAAAAGTTTTCTAACAATGCTACGATAACATATTCGATATATTTCATAGGAAGTTCTAGTCTACTATCCCATAAGAAGACTTTATTTTACTTGAAGAAAGCCTTTATCATAAAGGCTTTCTTCAAGTAAAATGTCCAATTTTTCGCTAATATTTTGCTGCTTTGCATTAACTTTTTTTTCACTTAAAAAACACATTAATTTGAAAATTATTGCAAAAATCAAATAATTGTCGCAATTTAGTGAAACTTTCAGAACTTATTCCGAAATGAATGAATTTATTTTAGAAATGTTTATCTTTTAGAAAGTCATGGTAAAAATATATTTTTTTATGTCTGATACCCACCTAACTTAATTTTATGAAAACTTTAAAACTAGAACAGTTGCCTCTATTTTTATTTTTTAATTAAATAAAGAAGACTTTGAGGAATATAAATTATAAATTTCATGTAAAATTTTGACTCGCAAGAACCCCAATTTCAGCTCTGAATTTAAAATACAAAAATGCAAGAAAACTAAGACATTATTTTATGAAAACAGCTTTTAATGGATTTTATCAATAATATATATATTAAGGACTTTTTTGTTTGAAGTCAAAAATTTTTAGGTTGAAAAATAAATTTTTACGAGAATTGTTTTCTTTTTTTTCATTCCTAAATAAAAAATGATAATATTGATAAATATTTCATAAATAAATTAGAACAGTTGCCCCTCGTTCTTTTCACCCATTAAAAAGATCTATTTTTATAGATCATAAATTAGAAAGCTTATTACAATTTGTTACTTGCAGCATATTTTAAAATAATTTTTTATGATTTCAACAAATGTATTAAAATCATCTCCGACAAAACTATGGATGGCAATTTGTAAAAAAAAAAAAATCGTGTTAGAGTTATTCCCCCAATTGAGTGAACATCTTTTCATTCTGGACGCACTTGTCAAATTCTCATTATTGTCGCATTGTCAAAACTTTTCTTCTAATTTTGTTTTTTTTTTACATATTATCAAATTCTTTTTCAGTGAGAGACATACTGCCAATATTAATTATTATTTTTTTTAAATTCAAATTTAGGGACACAAACAAAAAAAAAGGAGTCTTTGGGGAAAATTCTTAGAAAAGTATTTCATAACTAAAAAAAATAGCTGTTTAAAATGCTTGTTTTTTGTCATATGAAAGACATGTGGCAAAAAACAAAAAACAAAGAAAAAATGTCATCTGTTCTTTGTTGTTGTCATCACCCGGGTGAGTAGGTGTTAAAAAACAAAAACTTTTACTATAGCAAAACTGAACTGACTTTAAGTTTAGTGGGGCTAGGAACCCTCAAAAAGAACCTGTGCTGAGATAAAACTGAATTTAAAAAAAAAAAAAATGTACATAAAATTTTATGTGTAGGTAGATCAATATTGTTACAAAACTTTTGTCTTATAAAATTTGAACTATCAGGTCATCCCATAAGTTCTGTCCGAATTTTGAATAAAGAAAACAAGTGACCAAATGTTACATTTAATTACAGATTCAATCAGCAATGTATTTTCCCTGATTATCTATGACTTCCTTCCATCTATTAACAAACTTACTAATTCCATTACTGTAAAATTCTTTTGGCTTTGATTTGAAGAACTCACAAATGTCAGTTTTAACCTCTTCCTGTGTTACAAAAGCTGTTTCTTCCAAATGATTCTGTAAGCTACGAAACAAATGGTAGTCTGAAGGAGCAAGGTCGGGAGAATAAGGTGGATACGGAATTTTCTCCCAACCAAGTTCTTTGATCTTTTGTGACGTGATTCTTGCTGTGTGTGGTCGCGCATTGTCCTGATGAAACATCACCCGTTTTTGATTCACTAGAGCAGGTCTTTTTTTCCTCAAATCTTGGTTCAAACGCTCTAATTGCTGACAGTATATTGGAGCATTAATTGTTGCATTAGGTGGTAAGAATTCAAAATGGATTATTCCTTGGCAATCCCACCAGATTGAAAGAAGAACCTTTTGCCCATGAAGTTCCCTTCTCAGCTGTGGCTGGGGTCCTTCCCCTTTACCAAGCCACTGTCTACGACGCTTAACATTTCGATAAAAGATCCATTTTTCATCGCCAGTCACAAGTCTATCCAAAAAAGGTGAAACAAGTTGGCGAGAATGTAGAGAAGAGCAGATGTCAACTCGGGATTTGAGGTTGTTTTCAGACAATTCATGAGGCACCCATTTTCCAAGTTTAGGAATTTTTACAAGTTGTTGAAGATGACGATGAACAGTTGTATGGTTTGAACTGAGAACCACTGCCAATTCCTCAACTGATAAAGCAGGATTTTCTTCAAAGGCTGCTTCAAGAAGCTTTTCATCAAACTCAACTGGATGTCCGGTTTGATCTTCATCTTCAAGGGTGAAATCTCCACCTCTGAATTTTTCAAACCATCTTCTGCAAGTTCTTTCATTCACACATTCCTCTCCATAAACTGAGTGAATGTTTCTAGCCGCTTCGGCTGCTGAGTTTCCTTTCTTGAACTCATAAAGCATTATGTGCCTCAAATGATTCTTGGGTACTTCCATGTTAGCAGGGTTTTAATCAAACAAAATTTAATTTTATTGTTCTCTGAAATAAAATTTGATCAGTTTAAATGCATCTAAACATAAAAATAATGTTCTGCTCCATTAGACATTATAAAATACTCTTTAAATTTCGTTCATTTTAACAAAAAGTTAACATTCGGACAGAACTTATGGTATGACGTAATATAAATGTATTTTTTCGTAATTTAAATGTTATTTTTATTCAAGAATTCTCCCTCAAACGTAAGGTAAAAAAAAAATTGGAAGTATATATATATATATATATATATATATATATATATATATAATAAACTGGTTCACTTAAAGCTAGAACGATTTATATCACTTTTACCCTACCGTCCGATAAATTCCCCTGACGTAAGTTGTTAGCAGATTAACGTACATCATTTAATAACAGTAACACCCATCAATCAGGCCCCCAAAACCAAGCACCACGGTTGGAAATGTCTTTTTAAAAAATTTTCTGATGAAAAAGTAAGTAATGTTTCTTTCAAATTATATTAAGTATACTTTAAATTTTCTAATTTTCCTAAAATAACTTTTGAAAAAAGTATAATTGAATTTTACAAGATTTTTAAATGGGAAACTTTACTTTTTTTCATCAGGGTGCGTTTTTAGCGAAAGTGGACATCCCTATGGGTGTTGTTTTAAAGTTCGTGTCAAACAAAACTAGGTATATCCAATATTGCGCTAAAAAGTGGTATACCTTGACGGCAAAAGGTCCCCAAATTGATAAAACAATTTTTAACGTTTAAATATTTATGTTGTTATTAAAGAGGAAAGACCAAAGTATTTTCTGAATATTTTTTCAGATTTTTTAATCCTTCCTATAAATGTTAAAAATTTTATTAAAAAATCTTGTTTTTTTCGAGTCAAAAAATTTCGTAAAATCGAACTTATCGACATTTCTGTCGGAAAGATCATAGTTTGTTAGTTAAAAAATCATGAAAAATCAATTACACCTTTTTCTTTTGTTATCTTAGGAAATTTAGAATGATTAAAGTATACTTAATGTAATTTGAAAGAAACATTACTTACATTTTTAGCAGAAAATTTTTTAAGAGAGATATTTCCAACCAGGGTGGTCTATTTTGACAGGCGTTAATTGATGTACGGCAATATATTCACAACTTACGGCACGGAAATATATTGGACGGTAGCGCAGAAGTGATATAATTCGTTCTAATTTTAAGTGAATCTGGTTAGTAGATTTTTTTTTTTTAAATTCACTTTCAAATTTTTTTTTTTTTTTTACCTTACGTTTGAGGAAGAATTCTGCACTGAAAATAACATTTAAATTATGAAAGAAAATCAAATTTTACAAGTAAAAATAAAACAGTAAAAAAAATACATTTTTTTAAATTGAGGTTTATTATTTCAGTCATGAAATATTTTTCTGAGAATATAAAAATTACATGAAACACCATTAATTGAAACGGGTTAACTTAATGAAATGAGATTTTATTTCTTTTTTATTAAGGCAGATTTTTTTCTATTTATTAATAATTATATGGCAGTAATATGAGTTTTATTTTATTTATTAATAAAATTAACATGCTATGTTGGTTTGGTTTTGACTCAACAAGTATTTTTTAGTTTGAGTAGTAGCGAGCTAACTCCAGAAAATTTAAACTCCAAAAATCGTTTTAATTGATAATTTGTCGTGTGGATAATAATTCCAAAGTAATGTACAATGAATTTATGCATTCGATTTCAAACTTGAAAATTTGGGTGGACTTCCAAGGGCGTTTTTTTTTTTTTTTTTGTAATTGTAAATAGTCGATATTTTCTTTTATCCCACTATTCGATTATATTTGAATAGAAAAAGAAAAAAATTGAAAATAATACGACGATATTCAGAAAACTTGACAAGCATTGTTTTGTTGGTACTGAACGAATCAAAGCCATTTCTGAAGTAAAAAAAAAACTTGCTTCTATCAAAGGAAACTACTCATGTGACATTATTTCAACAATGTGCATCCGTACTTTCGTTGTAGACGATTTTAAATACAATTTTGGAATATTAAAAATTATTTTAAAAATAATTATGGTTGTCAGATTTTAATAAGCTTTCAAATTTATGATCTTTAAAAAGTAGAGAACATAATATATCATTTCCATAAGGTTGCAGAAAGAACTTAATGTATAAATATATAACAACCTTTTGTCATATTGTGTATTTAAAATTGAAAAAAAAAGAAAATTAATGTAAAAATTCATTGTTCATCAAAAAAATGTTTTTCTTTCAGATAATAATTACCTTCGTATATATTATTCAGAAAAGCCATTAAAAACTTTCTTAATTAAATATTGTCTTAGTTTTATTGGGTTTTGTATTTTTACAATTGAGGTAAAAGTTTGGACAATTTCGGACATTTTTTTAACAAAAAAATCGATGATTTAGATTTTTCAGAGTTTTATGCATTTAATTAAAAAAAAATTCAGGTTGCAAATAAATTTTTTTTTGTGTTTTCATAAAATTAAGTTCGAGGTGGGTAACAGATATAAAAAAAAATATTTATACTATGACTTTCAAAGAGACAAACATTTCTAAAATAAGTTCATTCATTTCTGAATAAGTTCTGAAGTTTTCATTAAAATCCAACAAGTAGTTAATTTTTACCATAATTTCGAAATTAATGTGTCTTTCAACTGACAAAAAAACAACTAAAAAAAAACGCTAAAATGGCCAAAATTGGACATACCAAAACAAAACGTTAACAAACCACGGAGATCGGATGTGAAGATAGATTAAGCCGTAAAAAACGTTTTCTAACAATGCTACGATCACATATATTTCACAGTTATGGAGTCAGTCAAAAGAACCAATTTGAATTAAGTTCCTTGAATTTTCAATTAATAATTTTGAGATTGGCATTTTGTCCACTTTTGGATAAAAAGAGATTAGTGTGCTGTTTGCTAACCTTGTCCTGTTTTTTTTTCCCCTGTGACGTTTTTACCGTGAATTTTTTGTTCTGTGACTTATTTTACCTAGATTCCACTTACCTTTCCAGTGTTAACTTTTCTTACAAAAACAAATCAACTTTTGCTGTGTTGTTGTTTAAGTTGAGATTTCCCGCTCAAACTCGAGAATATTTTGTAAATTTAATAAATAGTTTAGTTATTGTCAAATATCAGTTTAAAAAATGTAAAGTGTATGAAAATAATGCGTATTTTTCTGAACGCTAATAGCAACAAAACAAAGAATTCAACCGTCCGGTGTACACGGAGAATTTGTTCCTTGTTGTAGGAAGCTATTGACAATAACAAAATACTAAAAAACGTTTAACGGAGAATATTTTCATAAATTTTTACGATTACCGAGTACTTAAAAATTACATAAAAAAGACGTTCACTTCATTTTCTTAAATAATGTTTTGCAGAAAGTCTGCGTAGAACAACGTTGGATCTGTCATCACGCTGTAGGCAAACTAAACACGTGATCGGGTTCGTTTAAAAACAACTACTGTTGTGTTAGTTAGTTAAAAATGTTTTCTGCGGTATTTTTTTCGACTTTAAGTAAATAATATTTGTTTCAAATCAAATTAATTATAATTTAAATCAGCTAATGTTCGTCAAATAAAGTTTTAGAAAAGTATATTTTATTTTTGCAAGATTTTTAAAATCAAGAACTAACTTGTGTAGTTTATCTCTAAAAAACAAAAATGGACGACTTTGACGATTATTATTTACATTATTTACATTATTCGGACTGTTATCCGCATCTTCATTGCCATATTCACAACATTTCGGCCGTTGTACGCTCCGGCCTTCTTCAGCTGATTGTAATTTCTACTCGAAACCTTTATTTGGTTCACCAGGGTAGATTGATCTAGTTCCACGTGCCATGACTCTTCCGGATGTCTTACTTATTTCCCTTTAACTCAGCTCTCCAAGTTTGGTTCACCACTGCTGTGGCCTGGTATTGAACTCACAACTCTTTAGGTCTAGTCCTCAAGGATACATGGCCCAGAGGATAAAGACGTTGGTTAAATCCAGTGACTATCCAGTTAAATGTAAAACATGTATACTGGGCAATACATTTTGATGAAGAATCATGTCTGCTTATTTGTTTTACTACACCTTTTTGTAGGGCCAGGTACTTGAGGTGTCCCTTTGGTTTTAAAGTGTCACTGAATATATTGTCGGAGTTAACTCCTCCTTAATTGTCCAAATTGTTCACTAAGGGACCCTCTCCCTACACTATAAATACTGGGCGATTTCTTGCCTCGTCCTCTTTTATAACTTTTATTATTTAGATTTTTAAGTTTTAATGTTATTTGTTTTATTTTATTTATGATATTCATCATTATTATTACTATTTTATTTCCTTTGGTTTCTGGTATATACTTGTAGAGGACTGTGTGAGTTTTCGTGTTGTTGAATTAGAAGCACGCGCTGTTTATTCCTGCAAGAAGGTCCAACTACAAGAATATGTCGGACTCAAGTTGAGTCCAACCGAAGATGTAAAGAAAACAAACAAGACTATATATATATATATATATATATATATATATATATATATATATATATATATCAACAAGTAAACAACAAATTTACAAGTGACAACGACATTAACATTTGTGTTTGTGTGTGAACGTAAAGAGTTTGTATATTGGTGAATGTTCGTACGTACGTCTATGTGTGTTTCATGGCGTTTTCCCATAAGTGGGCGAAAACTCTGATCTCTGCGAGCGATCACATTTTTAAATGTGTTCACTGAAATGCAAAGTAGAAAAGAGAACGAGGCAAGAAGTTGCCCAGTATTTAGGAGAGCGACTCCTAGTGAACAATTAGGGAATTAAGGAGGAGCTAACCCCGACATACTCATTTCTTTCCGGGTCCCAAACAGAGACCTAAGGTCAGAAATGACATCATGACATTTTTCACTGAGTAGTTTTGAAAAAAAATCACATTTATTTTACATAAAGCCCTACGTAAGGTATGGGCTGTACTTACGAGTACAATTTTTTGTATTTCTTTAAGGCATGGATTACCAGGGAGTCTATTGGATTCTTTTCCAATCAATCCGAGGGCTCCAACTACAACTGGAATTGTTAATGTCCCCATGCGCCACATTTTTGAGATTTCGATTTCAAGGTCTTTGTATTTTGATAGCTCTTTGAAGATCTTCAAAGATACAATGCAGTCTGCAGGGATTGCCATGTCAATAAGGAGGCAAGGTACAATGTATTGTGTTGTAATAATAATTAATTCGTCATCTAAAAAGTCGTTTTCTTCATTTATCCCAATAAAACAAAAATAAATGGTATTAGTGAACGGGAAAACAATACGAATGTAAATTTTATAAAAAATCAGAAAAAGTTAAAAAAAAGATTGCGATTGTGACGATTGTTTCCTTATCAGTGTAACCCGGATATAAGAGACCCTGATATAAGAGAAACCCAGATATAAGAGAGGCTTGCTCTGATCCCAAATTAGAGCCATACTTACCTAAACAAAATAGACCAAACCCGGATATAAGAGAAACCCGGATATAAGATACTCCTTCTCCGGTCCCGACAACTCTCTTATATCCGGGTTACACTGTATTATTAATACCCAAACTATTTTTGAGCAAGGAGCAAATATTTATTTTACACCGGTTACTGGAATTCTTTGTTCTGTTCAAAAATTATTTACGTTTTATTTTCAGAATTTTTTATATTTTTTTAATTGCAGTTTACCTGAAAACAAATAGTTCTATTGATTAACTTTGTCACGAAATATTCTCGAGGTGGAGAAAGGAATATCAAGTCCAACAACAACTTAATCTTGTTTGTTTCTGTATGAAAAAGTTGATTCATCCAGAACCAGTGAAAAAAACTGAAAAGGTAAGTTAAAGTTTGTCGCGGAAAGTATATTCCAGGAAAAAAAAAATGCAGTCGATTTTTTTTTATTATTTTGGCTTGACCTGGAGATAGACAGCGACTTGAACTGGGTACTAAAATTGTAGATTACGCCCCGGAAACCAATTGTAATGAAAAATTCCGTTCTGGTGTGAAATTGCCCGATCAATTCCAAAATGACAATAAAAATTTGCGAACGAATACTGTTTAGGAGATATCGACAATATTAGTTCACCCTTATTCGCGTCTAGCCCAGCCGCCATTACTAGTTATTTACACACGTTTGCCTTGAGCTTATAATGCGCGGAAGCTTACTTAGCGGCCTTTTTACTTATCTTCTTACTCGTCATGATAAACTGCGCAATTCGCGAAATTTAATTTAAAATGCGCAGGCTTTGCTTGAAAATGCGCGAATTTTAAAAATAACCTAACGGGAAAACATTATTCCTTGTGTAAAATATCCTATTCCAAAAATAGCATTTTGGTTAACCAATCTAATCAAAATTTAAACGAAAAGAATTATTTAGACACTATATAATTTTTTTTTTTTTTTAAATCCAGTTTAAGAAAGAATTCACTTTTTTACACTTTTGTTTTTTTTGTAAAAGTGAAGCTTTAAATGAATTCTTTTTTAAATTGGTTTAAATTATTTAGAAAAGCAATTAAAAGCTTTTCTAATTAAAATGTCATGAGTAAAAACTTTCAAAAAATAAAAATGATAGGGCCTTAAGAATTCGTTTGAGTTGTAATCCTTTCTACCAAGTGTTTTTTTTTGTTGTTGTTTTTGTTTTTATAAACACATCATTTCCTTAAAAAAATCCTTTAAAAAAAGGAAAACCTCATTTTTTTATCTGGCGAAAAACATTGTTTTGGAAATTCTTTAAAAAAATCAATTGTTGTATTTTAAGGAAACTTTCATGACATATTCAAAAATGAATTACATTATATTTTTTTTTATCCTGTAATTTTTATTTTATTTTATGTTTTTTCTTTTTTTCATTTTTACTGATATATTTGGAATAATAGGCTTTTTCTGTAGGGTTATTTTAAAATTTCACACATTTATTTTAAATTAAAGTTTGTGCATTGCGCAGTAATCAAGACAAGTAAAGCTTCCACACATTATTACTCGAGGTAAACCTATGTAAACAAAGCCAGTAATGGTGGCCAGGCTGTAGCCACAACGTGAATAAGGGTGAACTAAAATTGTCAATAACTCCTAAATGGTATTCATCTGCAAATTTTTTTCGAAATAATCATGCAAATTTACACCAGAATAGAAATTTTCATTACAACTGGTTACTCATACCAATTATTGTTACTACATTATTTACTGTTGGCATCAATATTTTAAAATATATTATTCATTGCTTACTAAAGGAAAGGCAGATGTTGTAAGTGAGGTTATCTCATTTACGTAGGAAATTTTTATTGATTATGAAATTTTCTCAAAGTTGAGAAAGTACAGCAACAACAACAATTTAATTTTGTTTGTTTTTGTACGAAAAAGTTCAGATTCACCCTGAAAAGGTCAGTTAAAGTTTGTTTCTGAAAAGTGAAAATATATTCCATGAGAGGCAGTCGATCTCTTTTCAATTATGAGGTTGGAGGTAAAAAAGAAATGGGCAAACCTGGGCCTATTTGTCTGCAAAAAACAAAAAATAAAACAGTGTCAAAAAAAGGGTGTTTTTTCCCTTGACACCACTATTATTTTAACTAATTTCATTGCTCGGTTTATATTATTTTGAAAAGCGATTATTAGAATTGTAATAAAACTTATACATGTGAAAGTTTACATTTGTAACTTGTTTTTGTTCTTGAGCATTTACAACAAAATTATTAAGCACTATTTATATATTACATTTGTTTATTTACAATAATGATTTTATATTTACAGTATTCTGAAAACTAATACAATTAAAAATGTTATGGTACACAGACGCAGACAAGTTCATCTTCAAGAGGGGTGGTAGGTTTCTGACACAACAAAAAACTAATACATGTTGGTTTGGGGTTTGTAGAGACAAACGACAAATAACACGTAACAATAAAAAGGGTTTTAATAGGTTGGTAAAAAGGTACAAAAATCGCCTGAGTAGTCTATAACTAGCTCAGCCAGGAACGTCTCGGTCTTCTGTCTCTCGACATGCCACTATTTAAAGTCTTTGAATGCGATATTTATCATTTAACAATTTATAAAAATTAAATATGCAAACCATTTTTAATTCATAAATTTATAAACATTTACTAAATTATTAAAATATGTGAACCAACTACAGTGTAACCCGGATATAAGATAGTTGTCGGGACCGGAGAAGAAGTCTCTTATATCCGGTTTTCTTTTATATCCGGGTTACACTGTATAAGTAAATCCTTATTATTTACCATTTTGTAAGTTGACAATTAGCTGATGTTTTGCCGACCCTTCCAATAAACAATCTAATGTGGACAATGGTGAGGCACATAGCCCAGTGTGGGAATGGCAGATTTCTCAAATGCTGCAAAGATTTGGGTTGAGATGTTAACTAGAACAAGCAGTCCTATGAACATTTTTAAACTAATAATATGGCTGATTCTCTTGAGAGCAAGACTGACTGCTGCATACCCCATTCACTGGGAAACCCACAGCAATATAATCAAAGGTCCAGATAAGCAAGCAAGCAAGCACATTATACATATATATATATATGGCATTTAAAGGAAACGAACAAAACACCGAAAGTAAAATGGAAAATAATAAATAGAACTAGAACTTGTAAAACCTGGGATGACCCATGCCCTCTGTGCCTACATGAAAAACTGCACATCATTAGATTTCTAAATAGTGAAAAGTTACTAAACCATAGACATGAGTTAACGGTGTTCTGTCGTCATCAAATGATTTTCGCATTAAATAATTAATAAATAGATTTAAACAAATTAAGTCCATAATTTAAAAGCCTTAAAAACTCAGCCCAATAATTATTGAGAAAAACCCTTTGATAAAAAAGCCATGTAAATAAACAAATAAATAAACAGATCAAATAGATAATAATGAAACATAACCTTCTAGTCACTCAACGACTCAAGGCAAGGCCAAAAAAAAGACGCCGTCTGACCGGCCTAAACTAAGACCACTCTTGACATAGAATCCCCATTGTAACTTGATACGCATTTTTGGAAGGGGACTGGCCTGTAGATAAAAATTAATTCTTAATTCTTAGCTCTTTAAACCACCTAACTTCAACGGCCGAAACTAGCCGTTTCCATAGCAACTAATGTTCCAATGATACCGCACTTATAAACACTTGCTAACCAAAAGATAGCTTATTCCCAAATTCTCGCTTGACAAGGAAGCGGGTCCAGACACCTTAACTCTACATAACTTAAAAAATTATGTTAGGGGTCTCGGCTCTCGCTTTTGAAACATGAGAACTCTTATGTAGCGAAGGAATCATATTTTTAAAAACTAAAAATATTATTATAATATATTATATATATATATATATATATATATACACACAAATGTAAAAGAACAAAGAATAGAATTCCAATGTTGAAAACATTAATTTAAAATAGGGCTCAATGCAAGAGTAGAGCAATAAATATTTATTATACACTGTTACATTAGTTACTAGTTGTTGTAACTTACATGTTCTAATGTAACAGTGTATAATAAATATATTTATATGTGTGTATTTGGACAGTTATCCCACTTTTATACAAGTTTCATTAAAAATGACTGACAAGGTATTGCGATCAAACAAGGTCTTTTCTAACACAACATTCAGAAAAAAACTTGTTTTACTGCAGTATTTTGGCAGTCGTTTATAAAGAAATATATATAATATTTTTCCATTAGAGATTTTGTATTATACTTAATTGCGTCTCAGTTTCATTCTTATTCAGTCTGAACACCAATAAATAATGTGAAACACTCAAAGTAACATTTGAGTTTAACTACATATCAATACAGCTTCATGTGACATGAATATTAATCAATGTGCAAATAAAAAAAAACAGAATGTAAAAAAAAAAAACAATGGTCTATATGTGAAAATGTTCTAAAAGGATCATTCCATCTAAAATCACAAGGGTGTCGGGAATTGATGTCTTCAGATTTGTTTACTTTTATTAGAAAAGCATTTCCTGAAAATAATCTGGTGGAAAATCTTCTCTAGTTTTACATGCCAGCCAGAATAAAATTAAATCCTATTTTTCATTTTTACTTCTAATGAATTTGCATTGTACAATTGATTTCAGTCAGAATAAACTATATAATGTGTCGGACTTAAATACTAATTTATCAGTTTTTTGCCTTCATTTTGTGTTCAAAAGTCTAGTTAATCACAGATCTCTTTAAATTAACAAATTATATCCTTTGGTTTGATCAATATAGGAAGTTGCACTATTTTGAGATACTGGGAGCAGCTTTAAGATAATATTTGAGAAAAATACATTTTTCTTCATAAAATAATCTTACAAAGCCTGTTTTCTAACTACATTGATCAGTTACTTTGTTTTTGTCTTTTTCAGCTTTCATCTCTGTGACTATGTGAAGAACATTATGAATATTCATGAAAAAAAAGTATTGTTATACTGTGAAATTTGTGGATTAGCTGTTCACTTTAAGTCCACTCTGGAGAGACATCAAAGAACTCATACAGGGGACAAACCATTTCCCTGTGAAATCTGTGGAATTACATTTTCCATGAATTCAAATCTCAAAACACATATGTTAATACATACTGGAGAGAAACCATTTCTCTGTAAAATCTGTGGAGTTAGATTTTCTCAAAATTCTCATCTTAAAACGCACATGTTAACTCACACAGGAGAGAAACCTTTCCATTGTGAAATCTGTGGAGTTGGGTTTTCCCAAAATTCAAACCTCAAAACACACATGTTAATACACACTGGAGATAAACACTTCCACTGTGAAACCTGTGGAGTTAGTTTTTCCCATAATTCAACTCTTAAAACACATATGTTAAAACACACTGGACAAAAACCTTTCCATTGTGGAATCTGTGGAGTTAAATTTTCCCAAAATTCACATCTCAGAAGTCATATGATAACACACACCGGAGAGAAACCTTTCCATTGTGACATTTGTGGAATTAGGTTTTCCCTCAAATCCCATCTCAAACGACATACATTAACACACACTGGAGAGAAACCTTTTCCCTGTGAAATATGTGGTGTTAAGTTTTCCCGAAATTCACATCTCAAACAACACATGTTAACACACACTGGAGAGAAACCATTCCACTGTGAAATCTGTAGAGTTAGCTTTTCTCGAAATGCTCATCGGAAACAACACATGCTAACTCATACAGATGAAAGATCTTTCCACTGTGAAATTTGCAGTGTTACTTTTTCACTAAATTCAACGCTCAAGCGGCACATGTTAACACATACAGAAGAGAAACCATTTCAATGCGAGCTGTGAAGTGGAATATTTCACTGACTGTATGAATTTATAACAGGGCATGGCAAGACATTCTGGTATGAAACATTTCTGCTGTAAGGAACGTTCCATGTAAAATCAGTTCAATAATTCTTCAAATCAACACCACCCATCTCAAAACTTTTTTGTAAAAAACTTTTGTCACATACATTGAAAATAAGACCAAATTTTGAGTTATAGCTTCTAAAATGGACTGAATGTATTTTTTTCCTTTTAAAAATAATAACAAATTTAGTTACAACGATACATGGAAATGACAATTTATAGTCATATATCCTTTACTTATCATTTGTGAATTTCACATCCTTGCTTCATGATTATCTTTCTTGTGTCTCAGATTTTAGTTAGAAAAGACCTTGTTTGGAAATATCATTTTTCACTGCCAAACATTAAGACACACATCAGAAAAGTCATTACACCACACTTTTTGATATCAGAAAGAAACAATTCTGGTGCAATACTAGAAGAAACAAGCATGGATTTTTTTGGCTGTCATTGCCAAAAGATTTGTTAATATAAATTTGCTTATTCAACCTTCAATACTAAATCACATGACTAAAATGGAGTAAAAAAAGTCAGAAGAGAGTTCCATAAGAAAGAAGTGTGAGTGAAGAAACTGTTAGCATAGAACTTCCAGCCACATCTAACAATTTCAAGTGTGAAATGATGAAAACTAACTGCCAATCTAGAAGTGTTTAAATTCGCAAAGTCAAGGTATCAAAGAGAAAAGCTCATCAGAAAAATTCCCATGAAAGTATTTATAGAAAAGTCTCAGGGAAGTGACATTACAATGGTGGGAAAGGGACTGAAGCTGTGATGCCAGGTCAGGATTGATAACATTACAGATTCTGCTTTCTATTTCATCATTCATCTCTGAATAAATTGCAAAAGCATTAGACATAGCAGTAATATTCAATGCATGGACGAATGGTAGAGTTATATATATATATATATATCAGCAAAATTGTCCAAATCCTCTAACAGCATAATTATCCATCCTACAAACTGTTTAATATCTAAAAAAAAACACTAAATTAATTCAGTTTTTTTACTAGGCTTTCAGATAAGACGTTTAAACATCTTGACACCATTTGGCATAAGAATCACTGAAAAACCCTTTGAGTTATTCAGTTAAAGAGAGAACAGATTAAATAATTTTGTGTCAAACCTATTGTCATTGCATGACGTCAAGTAGAAGTTTTCTGCAGGTGTATGAGGAATTATTATACAAGTGATTTCTCCCTTCACCTCAGGCTTTAACTAAAATAATAAGATCTAACTATCAATAACTATCATATTTGAAGGTCATATAGTCCATTGGCCTTACAGATTACACCATTGTCCTGGGTATGATGATAAACTACATCAGGTAGCAAGGCATCTGATCAGGAAATTGAAGGTTTTGAGAAGTGTAGAACTACTTCATAATTGCTGTTCTTCCCAGATCTGCCTTGACCCAGGATGGCAGAACCTGTTAGTGTCTCAGCTATTGGCAAATAGTGACCCCCTAAACAAAAAATCAGTAGTACATTTTCATAATAAAATGATCAACAATACATTTTCATAGTAAAAGTAAACAACAACACATTTTTATAGCAAAATGACCAAGAATAATATTTTATAGTAAAATGACCAACAATACATTTTTATAAAAAAATAAAAATACAAGACTAAAAAAGTATAAAAGTACATTTTTATATTAAAATTATCAGCAATACATTTTTTTAAAAATTACCAATAATATATTTTATCATCTACAAACTATATATCTTAAAAACATTCATTTACCCTGAAAGTATAAAACTATGTACAAAATATCTGTCATTGGAAGCATAAAATTATGTACAAAATATTTAGGTTTCAGCATTAAATAAACCATAGAGGTGTTGATATGCCGCTAAACAAAATCAACCAATCAACTGATGTCACCATTTTTGCATGTTTGTTTTCTCTGATGGTCTTGAAAATGTAGTGACCAAAAACAGTGAATCCTCACTCAGCTGTTTAGCATTTAAGAGTGCTATTGCTTCAGGTTGTGCATAATCTTTGTGTATTCCTGGAATAGAGAACCAACTTTCCTTGCAGCAGACCTAGCAATTACTGAGAGTAAAGCAGCAAACTGAAAAAACTACAGCAACAAATAAAAAATAGAGCTAACTTGTTACTCCTTGCTCCTCGGAGGTAATCAAGGACAAAGACATATGAATATATGCACAAAGAGTGAAAAAGAGGAGGAAAAAATCCTACCAGAGAATCAGCAGTAGAATTGACATACAGTTTGCCTTAAGGCCCAGCAGCCATTTCTTCTGCTGAGTTAAGGCTGTTTAGGCTTAATATAAATGATCTCAAGAATTTTCAGATGGTAATCTGAATCCACTCTAGTGATTACAGTAAATAAAAATTTCTGGTGAAAGATTAGGCACAAATTGTTCTGCAATCATGAAACTAGAAGTATTCATACTGACTTGACAGATATCCATTTTTAAAGCACTAATAACATTTTGTAGACTCCACACATTATTTAACCCTATTTTCCTTTGAATGGGAAAAACACACTCCAACAGTTTCATATCTCAAAATCTGATCTTTCATTGATCTTTGTAGACAGGCTCTAGTAATTTGCCTAAAATGTTCCTATAATTACATCACAAAAAACTTCCCATGATTTGCAGCAGAAAAGGCCAGACAGCATTTTACCCAAAATTAGTCTTCTGGTGACTCAACTTTATTAAATTCTATTGGCATTTTAGTGATAGCAGTGCAAGCTATCACTAAAATGCTTGATCAACTTGATATCTGGTAACTAACATTGGGCTGAAAAATTCATAGGCTGACTATGAACTAGTGAGGCTGGAGGTGTGAAGAGGTGTGAAATCTTGCATGCATTAATTTCAACTCTTCTTATTAATAACTGCATTGTTTATTTTACAGGTAAACGGAGATCTTGACTGTTCAAAAAGACTTCAAAAGTAACTAGTAGTGCCTTCTCTTGAAAATAGACAAAATTTGGCATTGTGGCGCTATCGAATACCTACAGAAAAATGGTTTAACCCTGAAGGATATTCATGCTGACATGGTTGCTACATTAAGGGAGGGCCCTCCAGCTTTATCAACAATGTAAAAGTAGGCAGCTGAATTTAGGAGGGGAAGGGAGAGTCTTGAAGTTGACCCATGTTCTGCACACCCTGCTACTGCCACCTCAAGGAAAACATTGATCATTTTCAACACATGGTGATGGACGACAAGCAGTTGACTATAAATCAAACAGCCAATTCTGTTAGCATATCTTGTGAGAGAGTTGATAATATTTTGCACAATGAACTTGGTATGACAAAGGTTTCTGCTCAGTGAGCACTATGTCTTCTGACACCTGATCAAAAATGCACCAGACTGATCACATGAGAAAATTTGACATTATTTGAGGCAGATACAGCTAGTTTCCTTGAACATTTCATGAGTGTTGGGTTCATCACTTTGAGCCAGAGACAATTCATGCTGTGGAAACACCCCTCCTCGCCTGCTCCAAAGAAGGCCATGGTCGTTTCATCAAAGGGGAAGGTGACGGCCTCAGTTTTTTGGGATGCAAAAGCATCATGTTTATTGACTCACTTCAAAAGGGACACACCATTAATTAAGAGTATTGCTGAGGCAGTTATGAAAGGTTATCAAGACCAAACACTGAGAAAAACTGACAAAAAGGGTCTTGTTTGGTTTCAATGGCTGCTATGCAGGACTTGCTTTGAACTGGTTGATCACAGCTTCCAGTTCTCCTGATTTGACTATCATCTGTTCCCCAACATGAAAAAACAATTGGCTGGGAACCAGTATCATAGAGATGATGATGTTATATCTGCTATTGATGACTTTTTTGGACCAAGAGGATGAAGAGTTTTCTTTGAACAGTCAAGATGTCAATTTACTTGGAAAGAAACAATGTAGTTATTAATAAGAAGATTTGAAATGAATGCATGAAATATTTCACAGCTTCAGCATAACTCCTTCAGAGGAGGCACCGTGTAATGGATAGTAGCTCAAATTGCGGAATTGGAGAGCCGAGTTTGAATTCCAGTTGAATCCATTACATTCACTTACATGCTAATATCCTTGGGTAAGGTATGAATCCACTTCTTCCCCCCCCCACCAGCTATGGGTAAATAGCAGGACAGACCGGGTTCTATAGTTTTGGATAGCAACTGGTCTCCTGCAGAAAGAAATGGCAACCTACTGGGGGGAAAAAAATCTGCCTTGTCAGTCATGTATCAAAAGATACATGATTACCTAAGCATGTATCATACTTGGCACATAACTGACTGACCTTATTTGTCAGCCTATGAACTTCTCAGCCCACCCTCGTAGTTGGACAATGGACATGAATCTCTGCAGTTCATCATAATGTGAGAAATACTCATTTATATTGCAATTGAAGTAGATTACAGCAGAATGTACTGTTCATTGATCCCTTGTCCAGTTATAAACTTCATGGCTAGGACTCAACATGCTACACACATTGTAGCTGACCACCCTCAATCCTTCCGTATTTCATTGGTGAGAAATAAGTTCCTCTCAGGTAGCTTTTTCCCGCGAACCACTGCTTTGTAGAACCGACTCCCAAGATGATGTTTCCCGATCAGTACAATCTTAACATGATCAAATCTTGGCTTAACTGTTATCTTCCCCACATATAAGCGTTTTCATGTCAAAATAATTATCATTAATTTACTCTTTCTAAAACCAATGAGAATCGCTCCCACTTTTCTCTTGTACACACACGGACACATGACATTCTCACGATTGCTCAAGTAGTCAATACAGGCAGGCCGTCAGCACGTGCATCAATTTCAGCTCCTTTTTCAGGCCATAATAGTAACATTTATCTCTTAGCACTTAAAAAAAAAAAAAAAATTCTAAGCAAGAAAACTCCAAACACTTCTTGTATTTTCCAAGTAAATTATCTGGACACTCATTATACAAAAAAAAAAAAAAAAAAACACGAGGAAGACCATATACACATATTTGATCTACATTTGACCTCAAATTCACAATTTTACTCAGTATTACTCTCTCTCTCTCTCCCTCTCTCTCATGTCCAACACCGCATAACAACCAGATAATAAATAATACTCGTTTTGTTGTTTCCACGTTTTGCTGTTTCTCATTTCAATGTGTATTTTTGTATATATAAATGTTTGTTTATAATTATTTAATCAGTTATAACTCCCCTACCGCATAAACTGTACCTCTTAATATATAACTCTCTCCCTCGAGGGGCTCCCGGGACTTTATCAAGGTGAACTTTAATGTAAAATAGCTAAACGCGTTCACGTATTCGTTAAGTAATTTTCAAATATCTCTTTTACTTAGAAATGCCAAATATTAAGCTATTGATAAGATTTCTCATTTATCAGATAAATGATAAATCTATTCACTCCTCATAAAACACCGACATCCGTGTTAAAAATGCTTTCTACGATAATTCAAATTAATTAAACTGATTTAAGATTTAAATTAGCTAAACTTCCTCATATAAATTTTTAGAAAAATATAATTTTATTTTTGAAAGAATTTTTTTAAATGAGGAGAATTATGTAGTGTTGGCAGATTTGACAGTATGGCCGATTTTAGTAATTAGAAAAAAATTTCAATCATTTTAAATTCGGTTTGAAATGCAGTAAAGTATTTTCCTTATTGGAAATTATTTATTAGCTTGAAGTTTAAATTCTAAAACAAATTAGCTTCAATGAAGAAAAGTATATTTTATTTTTGAATAATAAAGAGAATTTCAATTATATAGTGTTTACTAAAGAGAATTTCAATTATATAGTATTTACTAGAAGATTTGTAAATATGGCCAATTTTAGGGAAAAAAAGTTTTTAAATTCAATCAAATTAAATTAGGTTTGAAATACACTACTACACTACAGTGAGTAAAATAAATCATTTTGTTTTACTGGAAATGATCTGCTAGCTAGGAATTAAAAGTAAAATAAAAGCTTCAAGTCAGATTTTTCTTTTTTAAACTCATTTTTTACCTTAATAAATTAATTTATAACAGTTAATTTGCTTTTTAAGCCCCGCGCTAAATATCTAAAAAAATTCCTAAATTGTCATACGAAAGGGTTATCATTTCAACTTAATATTCATTGCTTATATATAAAATTCCTTCAACTTTTACTTACAGACACAAATTATAATCATAATTATAATAATTGCTAATTTTTTTTATTAAAAACCTTAAAAAATATATTTTTAACCTCGTTGGCTCACCTCATCATGCCAAAAAAAACGGACGCCAAAACATTTCGTATTCGCTCCAGACCGAATTACTTTCATTTGTAAGCATTGTTTCCCTTAATAAAAAAAACAATATTTTATTTTTAATGCCATTATTCTTATGACTTTTTTTATCGTCAAGATATTTACACCAAAAATTTAAACACGCTCGGTTGAAATTTCTGCGAATACGAATACTTATGATGAGACTTAAGCAAGGAACAAATTCTTCTTTTACACCGGTTGCTATATAATTCTTTGTTCTTTTTCCTGATTGTGTCAAATCACCATTTCTTTTATTTTCAAATGATTTTTAAAAATTTAATTACATTTTATTTGAATATAATTAGTTTTATTGATTAGCATTAGCCTTTTACGAAATATTTTCGAGGTTGAGAAAGAAATATCAAGTCCAGCAGCAACAACAACAACTTTAATCTTGTTTGTTTTTTTATGAAAAAGTTCAGATTCAGATTCACCCTGAAAAGGTAAGTTAAAGTTTGTCTCTGAAAATATATTCGATAAAAAAAAAAGGAGTTGATTTTTTTCGATTATCGTAAAAAAATATATTTTGGCTTTACCGTTTACGGGGCCCATGATATGGAGGTAAACAGCGACTTGAGATAATTATTGTACTCGTGACGTCAAAATTGACGCCAAGAAAGAAGGAATGTAAATTATTGTGTATTCAATGCTTCACTAAAAAAGTGCATACCCTGATGAAAAAAAACATTAGGAAAACAAAATTTTATCGTCTAAATGCTTATTATGAAGGGGAAAGACCAAAGTTTTTTTTAATTATTTTTAAAATTTTTTCCTTTTAGTAACATTCTAAATTTTGATTTAAAAAAAACTTGTTTCTCTTTGTATTACCGGAACTATTAAAATAACATACAATTTTTAGCAGGTTTTTTTTTTTTTTTTTGCATGACACACATTAATTTGGAAAATCTTGCAAAAATAAAAATAATTGTCGGATGTTAATGAAACTTTCAGAAACTATTCACAGATGATCGAAATAGTTATAAATATGTTTTTTTTATTAAAGTCATGGCAGAAATGTTCTTTTTATATATATATATATATATATATATATATATATATATTACCCTCCCCCCCCCGTCTCCCTGTTAAACTGTCTCCTTTTCACAATAAAAGGAAGCATTTTTTCACTTGGAGCCAAATCAGCCCTAGGTATAAAAACTAAGTCTTCTGTTGCCTGACATAATTTCAGCTTTAATGTTGTGCCCTCCTAAGATTCTAACAATGAGTCTTGTCCCATTAAGTAAGCACTTCTTTAGGTTGAGGTTACATATGAGCACAACAATTGCACTGACTTTTAATTGAAATTCATGAGGTGGCAATCCTGATACAGTGTAACCCGGATATAAGAGAGATTTTCTCTGGTCCCAAATTAGAGCCATACTTACCTAAACAAAATAGACCAATCCCGGATATAAGAGAAACCTGGATATAAGATACTTCTTCTCCAGTTCCGACAACTCTCTTATATCCGGGTTACACTGTACAATAAGCTGATTTAGAAATTCTGTCAAATAATTATATCAAATTTCTTTGTTAGGGAATTATTTCAAAACATATTATGTATACATTATATATCCCCCTTTTTTCCGTCCTGGGTATGATGATAAACTACATCCGCATCCTGGGTAAGACGATAAACTATGTCCAACAGCAAGGCCTCTGAGCAGGAGGTTTTGACGAGCATGGAACCACCTCTTAATTACTGGTGTTCCCAGATCCACCCTGACCCAGGGTGGTAGCACCTGTTGGGGTCCCTGCTATGGGCAAATAGTTAACCCGAAACTGGGCTCAAAACTCTATGAAAGTGTAAAAATAGGTTTTTAATACCAGAAATACTTTGTAAAAAATTATTACCAACAATAGATTTTTGAAAAAAATATTACCAGCAATACATATTTGTAGGAAAATTACCAGAAATAGATTTTTGAAGAAAAAAAATATTACCAGAAATAGATTTTTGAAAAAAAAAATATTACCAACAATAAAAAAATTTTGTCGGCATTAAATAACCCATTGAGGTTGATATGCTGTAAAACAAAACCAAACTCTCTTTTTTCTCAAATAAATCCTTTATAAATCTTTTTTTATCAGAATCTTACAATAATTAAAAAAAAAACCTTCTAAATCACTCTATATTTTTATCAATATGGATTCATGCAAATATTTAATAATGTAATGAACTTGAATAATCAAAATGTTTAAAATGAGAGGTCAGTATAAAATTAAAATTATTTAATGGAAATTACATTAATTCTTGCAAAGTTAAAGAATACAAAAATTTATTCCAAATCATGTAGTAATTTTAAAGTATATAAAGAGGGATTAATTTTTGTCCAAATTGCAAAAGCTATTACAAGCCTTATTTTTTTTTAAATTTGGAGAAATCCTTGTACTTAGGTTTTTGCTAAATGTCAAAATTCAGATGTATGTATGTGAGAAACAGTGAAATGTTGTTAGATGACTTGAATTTGGGCAGGTGGGTTATACGTGTGCTTAGTAGGATTAAAAGAGTTAGAATTTAGTTCTTACTCTGGACTGTGTCAACATAGTTTGGTGCAGTCTCTTTATAGTTTGCATGGGGACATGAATGTGATTTGAAGATAAGCGTGCAGTCCCTTTGTAGTTTGGATGTGAATGGGTCTTGAAGATGAGAAACTACAGTGAGGTAGACTTTGGTGACTTTTGTGCATCTCATGTTTCAGACTTCATGAGTTTTATACGCTTTTTTGTAAGAACATCAGATCCAGAATTTATTTTTCCCTAATTGGCCCTAAAAAGCCACATAATATGTCTTCTACTACATCTTTGCACACTGACCCTCAATTGTTACAAACAAAACACACACACACACACACACACACACACACACATACATACATACATATATATATACATATATATATATATATAAGATTCAATTAAAAAAATAAAGTCTCTTTGTAAATAAAAACATGGAGTTGTCCAGCATCCCCCCCCCAGCCCCAAGCATGGTATTGGTAGTATGCTATTTTCCTAAATTTAGTTATTTTTCAACAAACCCCCAAAAAACAATGAAGTTTTAAAGATTGAATAAGAAATGATTTTACATAAGATGACTGAAAAATATCAATAAATTGTCAATAATAAACTATTATTCAGAGATTTAATGAATGTACTAAATTCTAATAGGAAAATATCTGGCTGAAACCCTGGGAGTTGAAAAAATATTGTGTCACATTTTCCTATAGCATTTTGAAGTTATCAGCAGAATTAAAAAGTAAAAAATTCAGTTTATTGAATTATTTTTTTTTTTATCAATAAAAATTTTACTAAATTTAAATTTTCAAAAAATATTTATGCTTTCAAAAATATTTCTATTTCTATATTATATATAATTTTTTTCTATTATAGACAGGGCATGAAGGATGGTTTACAACTTATATATAATTTATGTTTGAATTAACAATATTTTTTCATGAAATCAATCTCTGTCTTTACTTTTTTACTTTACTGACAAAAAACAATTTAAGCTTAAAATACCTTTTTTAAAAAGCAATATGAAACCAAATAAATTCTTTTAAATGAAGTAATTATTTTCTGATTTAAAGAAAAATAATTACTGGGGTTAATTTGATAAGATACATAGGCAATATATTTACTTTAATAATTAGAGGAATGTCCATCCTATAATTATTTTCTGTTTAAAAAAATAGAAAAAGAAGAGAATTGTACATAATTCCCTCCAGGCATCTGGCATGACACTTCACAATCTCAGTCAGAAAAAACAAGACCTCCAGTCATATTCTTGAGAAACCTGTGTCTTTGCAATGGCACCAGATTGGTTATCAAGACAATGAAGCAACATGTTATTGAATTTCAACATAGCAATGAAACTTAAGATGAAGTTATTTCTTCCAAGCAATACTAGTATCGCCGCTAGTGTTGTTATATGTTTCAGTCAGTACATGTGTGCATAGGGTGCGCTCTCTTTATAGTCAGTGCGGTAGCTTTTTATGTGTGAACATGAATGGAGACTTCTGTGCATCTCATGTCAAAATTTTGCACACTGCCCCTCAATTGTTACATGCAAAAAACACATATATATGTGTGTGTGTGTGTGTTTTAAGACATTTTTGTTTATAGATTCTTTTTATAGATACAAATATTTAAGTAAATGCTCTGTTTTATAATAAACAGTATTAATAACATTTACCAGCCTGAATGTCCAAGAAATCTTCATAGAAAATATTTATTCTCCAACAGGAATCGAACCTATATCCTCTACGGAACCATCATTTAGCTTGATGTGCCTTAACCGATCGAGCCATGGAGAATCGTTTGATTGGCAAGGTTGATTTTACTGCTTTTAAACTTCAATCTTCCATGAATCTCTCGCGTACATTCATATCTGCTCAAAGTGTATCCAAATGTAAACAAATGATGTCACACATTATGAAATGGACAAAGTCCGACGATTATTTTAAGACATTTTAATGTTTATACATTCTTTTTATAGATACAAATATTTAAGTAAATGCTCTGTTTTATAATAAACAGTATTAATAACATTTACCGGCCTGAATGTCCGTGAAATCTTCATAGAAAATATTCATTCTCTGACAGGAATCAAACCTGTATCCTATACAGATAAAATAAGGATATACGGATGAAGTTTAAAGGCTGTAAAATCGACTTTGCCAATCAAATGATTCTCCGTAGCTCGATTGGTTAGGGCACGTCAAGCTAAATGACGGTTCCATATAGGATACAGTTTTGATTCCTGTCAGAGAATATTTTCTATGAAGATTTCTCAGAGACTCAGTCCGGTAAATGTTATTAATACTGTTTATTATAAAACAGAGCATTTACTTAAATATTTGTATCTATAAAAAGAATGTATAAATATAAAAATGTCTTAAAACAATTGTTGGACTGTGTCCATTTCATAATATATGTGTGTGTGTGTCTGGCGTATTATGTATTATATTTAAGGATTGTTACTACTTTAAATTACATTATTTGCCATTAACTATATTAAGTTGAATGTAAATAATTAGTTATTAGAGGTGGCGGTAGTAAGTAAAATGATAGGCGAGGTTATCTTATTTACTTAGGTTTTCTTTGAATTTATTCTTCACCACAGTAATTATTGCATGTATTTATCAGGACCCTAACCTCTGTAGACTTTCTGAAAAAAGGTCTCATAATTGATTGTATGTACAACCAAAAATTCCCTAACAAAGTGGAGGCATGATGAAGAATAAAAAGAAACTTTTATTGTTCAATCCTTTGTTTTATTATTAAAATGAAAGATCAAATTATTTTTTACTATAAAATTGATAGTTATTAATCCTTTTTAGAACCTTGGAAAATTTGCATAAGGAAAAGCCTTCAGAGAATTTAAACATAAAATTTTCTGTGTCAAGCAGATCCCTCGAATACAGAAAATCTGCTCTGAATCAAAATAAAAAATGCAATAAAACTAAGACATTAATTGGAAAAGATTTTAATTACTTTTATGAATAAAATGGATACTGTTTCAAAAAAAATAATTTTTTTGATGTAAAATGGATTTTTTACATTCATTTTTTTTTTTAATTTTAATTATATTTTAAAATTTTGTATTGTAGTGGTCAAACGATATTGTTATTAAATCACAACTGTGTTTACTAATCATAAATGGAAACACTTAAAATGACCTTCTAGCTCAGTTGCACTCAAGAAAATCCAACAAACTTTGAGTGGTCATAACTCTAGCTAATTGAGCTAGTAAGGTAAATTTAGTACCATTTTTATGTTTTGTCAAGCTCTATATGCCTACATGAAACGTTTTTAGATATAGTGAAGAATAATATTAAATCCCATTTTACTTGCTGAGAATTTGCATTGTACAATTCAGTTAGAATAAACTGTATAATATGTCAGATTTAAACACTCATCTTTTTGCCTTCATTTCTTTGTTTAAAAGTCTAGTTGATCACAAATCACTTTAAAATAACTAATTTTCTCCTTTTAGTTTTGATCAATATATGAATTTTTTGAGATTTTAAAAAAATATTTGAAAATGCATTTTTTCATTAACTTATTTCATAATCCCAAGTATTTTGTTTTTTTCCAGCACTGATCAGTTAATTTATTCTTTCTTTTGGCAGCTTGCATCTTTGTGAGAAATGGAAAACCATTCTGAAATTTCAAGAAAAAAAAGAATTCATTGGAATTCTTAGATAAAGCAGTTCCCACTCTGCCATAACTGGAGAAACATATCGGAACACAGACGATTTCCTGCCCAATTCTTGGAGCTACGTTTTCCATGAATTCAAATCTCAAAACACATATGTTTAAACACAATGAACAGAAAGTTTTCCACTGTGAAATTTGTGGAGTTAACTTTTCTCAAAATTCACAACTCAAAGAACACATGTATAAACACGGTGGAGAGAAACCATTCCACTGTGAAACATGTGGAGTAAGGTTTTCTCATAAATCGTCACTTGGAAAACATATGCGAACACACACTGGAGAAAAACCATACTCCTGTGAAACGTGTGGAGTAAGATTTTCTATTAAATCATCACTCAAAAGACATATGTTATCACACACTGGTGAGAAACCATTCCACTGTGAAATCTGTGGAGTTAACTTTTCCTTGAAGTCATCTCTCAAAAGACACATGACAACACATACTGGAGAGAAACCATACCACTGTGAAATCTGTGGATTTCAGGTTTCCCGCAATTCACATCTCAAAGAGCATATGTATACACATACTGGAGAGAAACCATTCCACTGTGAAATCTGTGGAGTAAGATTTTCTTTTACATCATCACTCAGAAAGCATGTGTTAAAACACACTGGGGAGAAACGTTTCCACTGTGAAATCTGTGGATTTAAGTTTGCCATTAAATCATCACTCAAATGTCATATGTTATCACACACTGGAGAGAAACCATTTCCCTGTGAAATCTGTGGATTTCAGGTTTCCCGTAATTCACATCTCAAAGAGCATATGTATACACATACTGGAGAGAAACCATTCCACTGTGAAATCTGTGGAGAAAGATTTTCTTTTACATCATCACTCAGAAAGCATGTGTTAAAACACACTGGGGAGAAACGTTTCCACTGTGAAATCTGTGGATTTAAGTTTGCCATTAAATCATCACTCAAATGTCATATGTTATCACACACTGGAGATAACCATTTCCCTGTGAAATCTGTGGAGTAAGATTTTCCTTGAAGTCATCTCTCAAAAAACACATGTCAACACATACTGGAGAGAAACCATTCCATTGTGAAATCTGTGGATATCAGGTTTCCTGCAATTCACATCTGAAAGAACACATGTATACACACACTGGAGAGAAACCATTCCACTGTGAAATCTGTGGAGTAAAATTTTCCTTTACATCATTACTCAGAAATCACATGTTAAAACATACTGGAGAGAAACCTTTCCACTGTGAAACCTGCGGAGTTAGGTTTTCTATTAAATCATCACTCAAAAGTCACATGTTATCACACACTGGAGAGAAACCATTCCACTGTGAAATCTGTGGAGTAAGATTTTCTTTGAAATCGACTCTCAAAAAACACATGTCAACACATACTGGAGAGAAACCATTCCACTGTGAAATCTGTGGATATCAGGTTTCCCGCAATTCACATCTCAAATCACACATGTATACACACACTGGAGAAAAACCGTTCCACTGTGAAATTTGTGGGGTAAGATTTTCCTGGCAGTCATCTCTCAGAAGACACATGTTGACACATAGTGGAGAGAAACCATTCCACTGTGAAATCTAAAGAGAGTTTCCTATAAATCATTACTTTGAAAACCCATGCAAACACATACCAGAGAGAAATCTTTCACTTTGGAATCTGTGGATGAAATTTTCCTCACAAGTCAAATCTCCTTGAATACATGTATAAACATACTGGAGAGAAACTTTTCATCTGTGAAATATGCGGATTGAAGTTTTCAAAATTATCACCTCTTAAAACACATAGGTTAACAAACACTGGAGAGAAAACTGACAAACTCAGGACCCCCCATTTTTTTGGATTAGGGCCATCTTTCAAAATAGATCAAACCAAGCTTGAATATTGAATGTTGCATCCATTATTTGATATGACAGCTGTCAGAAATTTGGAATAAGTGACTGACTAGCCCCCTTTAAAGGGGACCATATCAATCACCTGACTGAAATCCTATAGAAAATATGTGAAAGGTACTTAAACACTGAATTCATTAGAAGAATCTCGAAACCCTGCCTGATCATAAGATGAACTTTCAAAAGCAATAGTATAATATTGCTGTTAATTTCTGCAAGAAGTTTGCTTCAAATTATTTCAAATTTCTGACAACTGTCATATCAATTATTGAATGCTGTTTATTGATATGAATCCCAAACATTTGCAGGTTTTTTTTTGTTGTAATTGCCAATACATTTCTGTGCAGACATTTTGCTTCTCCTTACCTATATAATAAATGTGAATGTCAGTGTGTCACTGGATCACTCTTTTTCAACATTATTCCTAGAGGCCGGTGCACAACATATACCATTTTGGAATCAGGTCAACTCTGTGAGCAAAGTGAAAACACTGTAGGCTGTATATGAACCTGAATCCTGAAATTTTGGATTCCCAAGTTTTCATTACTATTACCGTGATTGCGTTCAGCATTGTTTTTATGTGATTTTTTGCGATGTGTATTATTGTACCATAACAGTTTTTATAACTTGGAGATAAATTTGGAAATTAATTGCGAAGTCCAGCAAAAGTCACCCATTAAATAAAAATAATTGTTTGTACGGAAAGTAAGGACCTATGTACATCAAATTGTCTTTAAATTAAGTGGCAAAAGAAGAATTATTGTTGAACTTCTAAAAGGTAAACTTGAATATTAATGTGCTACTTAAATGCGGCGATTAATTTTGAGTTCTTCTATAGTTTATTGTTACTTATCGCATCTATTCTTTCCTACTTATTGTGATGAAGGCCCAATCAAGAGCCTTCCACAGTATCTAGTCTAAATGCTGATAGGTTAACTTTTAAGCTAATTACATAATATATCCTAAGTATATACTATGTATAGGAATAACTGAAAGATCCTGGAAACAGAAACTACTTGAGTTTTATGTTTGATATATGTCTTCTTTGAAAATAGTATAAAAGTGGACATTGAGGTCAACACTCAGTTGCAAGCTTAAAGGCAATGTGTGTTGTTTTGGCTAAAAGGAGGTATAACTAAAATAAACATTTACCTAATGTATTTATTGCAGAAGACAAAACTAGAAATTTATAAGAACTAAACCCCCAAAACACAACAAACTATTCAAGGACAACATAACTAAAATGTAAAGAAAAGAACCAAAAACTACAAAAGGTGATATTAAAATGTAAACAAAAAATGTCCATACATTAAACTTAGACAACCAAATAAATTGTTTCACTAAATTGCAAGAAGTCACTACATTAAAAGACAACAAAGAAAACTTCAAAACAAACCCAATATGCAGGTTCATAAACCCAAATACAAGTGAACAAACATAAAATAAAATTATGTTCTGCAACATAAAAAAAAACAATTGCAAATTTATACAACTAGGTATAAAAGATTGTTATCCTTCTATAATAGAACCCATGCTGAATATAAGCCATCTGAACTCAAGAACAAATAGAAATAAGCAAATGAAATAAAAAATCATTGAACACTCCCCCAAATCATTATTATTTGACAACAAAGGTGCTTGGAGAAAGAAATAAGAAACCTTTGACATTACCAAGGGAAGCTTTGACGGTGTAGATTAACTTGTAGGGATACATTTGCTACAAGATCTAAGTAAAATAATCAATATAAATGATATAGGCTCCTACGGGGATGACAATCTTATAATCTTAAGAAACTGTAACAGACAAGCGGACAAGTCCAGAAAGACAATCATAAAAATGTACAAACATATGGGATTTGACATAGACATACATCCAACCTAAAAGAAGTAGATCTAGATGTCACATTCAGCCTAAAAAATATGTATACCTCAACCATATGGAGAAACTAATGACAAACCACTTTATATACACACATATTCCAACCTCCTCCCACCATCAATAATCAAGCAGGTCTCACAATTCACCGCAGGTTATCTGACAATTCTTTCAGTGAAACCATCTTCAACAAACCCAAGAAACATTATGAAACAGTCCTAAAAGATAGTAGATTGTCAGAAACACACACACCACAAAAAAAAAGCCAACAGGTAAAGAAACATCATCTTGTTCAACCCCCCATACAACGAAAATGTAAAATCAAGCATAGGAAAAATATTCATTACCCTTATCCACAAACACTTCCCCACAATCAAGCACACTTTACAAAGTATTCAACAAAAACACAGTTGTACTGAGAACATGACAAATAATAGAACACAAACAAAAAATAACAAACCTCTCACACAAACCATGTATAATTGCAGAGCAAAGAACAAATGTCCCTTAAGCGGCAATTGCTTACAGAACAATGTAATATATCAAGCCACTGTAAAATCAAAAGGCAATGAAAAAAAGGTATGCATAGGAATAACTGAAGAACCCTGGAAACAAAGAAAGTATGCACACAAAACATACTTTACAAATAGTAAATATGCAAATGCTTATCTACACTGCACACACACAATAGAAGAGATGACAGCTACCGACTAAGGCCTTGTCCGCACACAATAGAAGGGAATAACCAACAGATGCCTACTAAGCCTTTGTCTACGAACTCACAAAAACATTAGGCTGACTCTCATAAAGTAATTATGTCCACACATCCCACATCGCCCTATGAACACTTAATTACTTGATAAAACAAACTTCACTGCAAGAAAAATTGAACATTTTATTGTCATTGTATATCCATGAAAAGAATATATAAATGTTATTTCAACTGACGTTCTGCTTCTACTTTTCCTTCAGTAAATACATCTCATTAAAAAGATGTGTTGCTGTCAAATGTTTGGAATCCCGACACTCAGCTAACAACTAAAACCTGGGTAGCTGAATCACAATGCTGCAAATGGCATTGCTCTCTCCTTTTTATTAACCAATCCATACGAATTGTGGTGTCCTGATAGTGTCCGACTGCTATAAATGTTTTTGTTCTTCACTAGAGGCAACATATACCCACTGGAGGCTTCCAACTGTCGAATTGCAAAAAACATGCAATCTCAACATTGCTTTCAGTGTTAAAATGAACAGTTGATTTGGGCTTCGGAGTTAAAATGAACAGTTGACTTACCCACGCCAAGAAGATTAATGAAGGTTGATAATGGCGAGGAAAAACACGGGTAATTTTAACAAAACAAGATAAGGAATTTATTTACGAATTTACACTTTTGAAGTTGTGTCAGTAGCTTGTTTCAGGAAAATAAATAAAAAATGTTTAAAGTCCATAGTTTTAATGTAATGTATTGTCATGAAAAGGAAATACTTGCAAAAATCAGATAATTGTAGAATTTTAATTAAATTTCAGGACTTGCTAAAAATATTTTCAACATGTTACGGCTGACTTCCCAACTACACACTAATTAACTTTATGAAATTTTGAGAAATTCCTTTTTGTGGAGCTTAATATTTATATTACCTTCAGGATAAGACCTTGGAAAATTTTAAATATCAAATCTTTTTTGCCAAACAGGAGTAACAGTTACAGAAAATATGCACCTGTAGTTATAAAGAAAAGAAAAAAAAACAACTTATAGTAGCAATAAACGTCTGCAATAGATTTCTTCTGTTTCTCGACCGCAACACTTGTAGCCAAATCACAGTTCAAATGATAGTCCATCGTAACAGTCCAACAGGCAACGTAGAAATGACAAAATGGGGTCACACATCCAACCTTCACTTCTCACCAGCAAAAACGCATGTTCGTCCAAGCTCATAAAATCCAATCTGTCACATAAGCAAAAAACAACGGTTTTTTTCTTTTTTTTTTTTTTTTTTTTCACCGAGAGATCTTTCTGATTGGTCACGCCATTCAGGGGTGGGAAGAACATTAGCATAGATTCTGGTCCTTAAAGTAGATTTTTGCTATTTAATTTTTGGTAATTTTTCTTCGGCAGATCACACACAAAACACAAACTCTTTTCCGAGGTAGCTGATTATCTAAAGCACCGAATCATAAAATAAAAATATCAATAAAACCAGAGACTAATGAAATTTTACATTTACTTTAATTTTTTTCTTTTAAATTATAATACTTTATAAAGTTTTAAATATTTTAAAATATCTCTAGTATTTTGCAGAGGTTAAGTAATATTGTTATTATGAAGTAAAAAATTATTTATTAATCATAAATGGAACAGCTTACTCCAATTCAACGACCTATAGTATTGTAATTAGGTACCTCCATGAGCAAAAAAAAAGCATAGCATGATGAAAAAGACGCCAAGGAGGACAACTCCACCTTAGCTAAGGCTATTTCCCCACTATCATGGGATTTAACTGCCCGATCAACCTGAAAGGATATTTATTTCTAAATAAACAGAAAATGTGGCACAAGGCCGAAATGGGGAAGGGGAAAAGGGTCGGTCTTCTGTCTTAGCTTTAAACTTAGCTAGCCACAACCGCTGACTCAATCACACTAACAATATTCCTTTCACCAAAATGACACATTCTTACATACCTTTCTCACCACACCCACCATAATACCACAATGTCTCCATGAAAATATTAACTAGTCTCCATGTGTACAATATATCGTCTGGGGGGGGGGGTCAACCATTCAAAAAAATTTTGAAACTAGCCCCAATGAGTATTTACAATATGAAATATAAACTATTTCAACCTGAAAGAGAGCGAGTATCACACGTGTTCTGTTTATATATCTTCGCTGTATCACGTGGGTGGCTCCAAATAGACTTGGCGCCTAAATGGATTCTGCGCGTGGGAGCAATCTGATTGGTTGAAACTGACCAATCAGCAAGCTGGATTTACAGTGATCGACCAATGGATTCTCGTTGATATTTTTGTATGTAAGTAGATGTTATTTACCTCAAATAGGAAGGGTGAATTTTCTAGCAGGGTAAAGCTGATTGTCGGGAAGATTCCACAGGCCCAAGGGATTACGGGATGTGAAAAAATTAGAAAACAGAAACTTTATTATGGAATGATAGTAAGAGTAATCAGAAAGACAGTAGATAATGATTGACATTGCATTTAATTTTTTGAAGATTAAACACTTAACTGGAAAGCATGGAATTGGAAAGGATTTCCACAAACGAGAAGTGCGAGAAAAGAAACTTAGCATAGAAATTACGGTTACATCTAGTCAAAAATTGATGAGATCTTGTTGCTAAGCTAGTACTGCGCTTAAAATTCATAAAAAATGTCTAGATACCATATAGTGAAGAGCTCATCCGAACAATTACCATGAAAGTATTTTACGGTACAGTGAAGAAACTTTATGGCAGTGGAAAATTTTAAAATGAAAATTTTATGAAAAATAAGAAATAAAAAGATTGAATTTGCGATATAATGTTGATTTGTTTTCTTTTATTGTCTGTACGCAAACCATTTTTAAGCAAGGAACAAATTGTTCTTTTACACCGTTTCCTGTACTTTTTCGTTCTTTTCGTGTTTATAAACAACAACTTAATTTTGTTTGTTTTTATGTGAAAACGTTCGGATCCATCCTGAAAAGGTAAGTTAATGTTTGTCTTTGAAAATATATTCTATGAAGAGGCAGTCAATTTTTTCAATTATCGTAAATACGTAATATATTTTTTCAGCTTGACTACCGTTTACGAGGCCTATGACCCTGGAGATTGACTTACTTCTACTTGATACTTACTTTATTTACCGTTAAATTATTTATAATTAAACTGAAATTGTTTATTTAAGGCTGATTTAGTAAAATAATAGGTGAGGTTATCTTAGTTATTATTATTAGGTTTTCTGTAAATTTACCTACTTAGGTACATCCTTACCTCGTTGAATCTCCACTGTCGATTAAAGTGTATAAAGAAATACAATACAATATACATCATGAAAGAAATGTGCCAAACATAATAAAAACATTTTATCGTCAAAATCTTTGGGGGTTTTTACTGAGAGGAAAAATCAAAGGATATTTTATTATTAAATTTTTATGTAATTTTTGGTGTAAAAATATATTCTTTTAGTTTTTTAGAACATTGGAAATCTTGGTTAAAAATAAGCTCCTTCCTCCAAGTTCAAAGTAAAAAAAAGAGCAAGCCTGATGCAGTAAAACTATGATATTATTTAATCAGAAAAGTCTTTTAATAACTTTTATGAATAAGATATTAACGACATATTTAAAATTTATTGATAATTTTCTAACATTTTCCCAACAACCAACTCTGTAAGTAAGCCTTTAATGCCAAAGTACTTAAAATTCAAGAAAATAGAAACTTCAATTTTTGAAGATTAAAGAATAGTTAAAATATTATTTAAAAAATATGTATCGTCATATGATTTTATTTCAATTACCTCCCCTTATTGAAATTTCCCAAATGTATGCTTTTCAGTACATCACTGCACACATCAACCTCTCAACTCCATCTTTAAAAAAATGCTTTTCTGCAATATTTTAAACTAAAACTAATATTTGTTTCAGTTTAGATTAGTGAAAGTTTAAATCAATTAATTTTTCTGAAACAATGATAATTTATTTACACTATTTACATTGTTCGGATTGTTGTTCTCATCTTTATTGTCATATTCACAATGTTTCGGTCATTGTACACTCAAGCTTTCTTCAGGTGATATACACTGGAATTTCAAACTGAACCCTTTATTTAGTCCACAGGGGTAGATTGTTCTAGTTCCATATGCCAGGCCTTTTCTGGATATCTCAGTTTTAGTTAATTCCCTTAAGTAACTCAACTCTCCAAGTTTTTTTTTTTTGTTTTTTTCACCTCTGCTGTGGCCAGGTATTGAATTCACAACTCTTTGGGTCAACTCACTTTTTATCCACAGGGCTATGTGGCTACTGATAGCAATCTGATAGCAAATCTACTCTAGTTTTAAATGCCAGCCAGAATAAAGTTAAATCCAGTTTCTCATTTTACTTGCTGAGAATTTGTATTGTACAATTGATTTCAGTCAGAATAAACTGCATAATGAATCAGATTTAAATACTAATCTATCAGTCTTTCTGCCTTCATTTCTATGTGTTCAAAAGTCTAGTTGATCATAGATCACTTTAACAAATTATATATTTTTGTTTTATGAGTATATAGTATAATGGTGCATTCTCTGCAGTGTGTGTGAGACTGACCAAATCATCTCACCAGTATTCTCTTGCCTACTGCACTGGATGCAGTTGTGAGGTCACGTCATACTACAATGCATTCAGTGTCTGTGAGTAAACACCCCCCCACCGCACACACACATGGTTTCATTTGATGGTCTGGCATTAAATTTGAGAGTAGCATGTACCTGGCATAATACCATACAGTGTAACCCGGATATAAGAGAGATTTTCTCTGGTCCCAAATTAGAGCCTGTGTTAATGTATATATTATAGACCAAACCCGGATATAAGAGAAACCCAGATATAAGAGACTTATTCTCCAGTCCCGACAACTCTCTTATATCCGGGTTACATTGTACATGTTTTTGAATTCAAAGTTGTCTTTTCCCTCATTAAGAACTCAAGGTGGTTATTTTGTTTTTGTTTCATTGCCTATTCCAACACCCACAAACCCATGTCTACTGTTACATCATTTAATAATAATCTGGTAGCAGATCTGCTCTAGTTTTACATGCCAGCTAGAATAAAATTAAATCCTATTTCTCATTTTACTTGCTGAAAATAGGAGGCACAGTGGAGTAATGGATAGCAGCTTGGATTGAGGAATCGGAGAGCCGAGTTCGAATTACAGTTGAATCCATTACATTACGTGCTAATACCCTTGGGAAAGTTATGAATTCTCTTCTTCTCCCCACAAAATGACAGGATAGACCGGGTTCTATAGCCTTGAATGGCAACCTACTGCAGGAAAAAATCTGCATCGTCAGTCACGTATCGAAAGATACATGATCACCTAAGCGTGTATGACACATGGCACTGACAATTGATTTTCATCAAAATAAACTGTATAATATGTTAGATTTATTAAAATAACAAATTATGTCCGATAGTTTTATCAGCGTCTAGTAAAATAGTACATTATTTTGGGATCAGCTTTGAGAAAATATTTGAAAACTGCACGTTTTTTTATAAAAAGAGATTTCGTAATCTCAAATAGTGTGTTTTCTTTCAACATTGCTCAGTTAATTTATTTTTTCTTTTTGTAGGTTGCAGCATAAAGAGCACCTGAAACCCATGATGAATATTCGTGTAAAAGAAAAGCATTCTTACACTGAAATTCATTAGTAGTTCAGTCTGTGTCAACACAGGGGAGACATAACCAAAGACGCAGAAGGGACAAACCATTTCCTGTGAAATCTGTAGAGTTACATTTCCCATGAATTCGCACCTCAAATCACACATGTTAACTCAGAGTGGAGAGAAACGTTTCCACTGTAAAATCTGTGGATCTATGTATTCCCATCGTTCATCTCTCAGAACACACATGTTAGCACATACTGGCGAGAAACCTTTCCAGTGTAAAATTTGTGGATCAACGTTTGTCCGAAATTCAAATCTCAAACAACACATGTATACACACACTGGAGAGAAACGTTTCCACTGTCAAATCTGTGGATTTAAATCTTCCAAAAATTCAAATCTGAAAACGCACATGTTGATACACACTGGGGAGAAACGTTTCAGCTGTGAAACATGTGGATCTAAGTTTTCCCAAAATTCCCATCTCAAAACACACATATTAACACACACTGGAGAGAAACATTTCCACTGTGAAATCTGTGGATTTAAGTGTGCTCACAATTCATCTCTAAAAACGCACATGTTAACACACACTGGAGAGAAACCATTTCACTGTGAAATCTGTGGTTTAAATTTTTCCTTTAAATCATCACTCCGAAACCACATGTTGACGCATACAGGAGAGAAACGTTTCCACTGTGAAACCTGTGGATTTAAGTTTTCCCACAATTCGAATCTCAAAACACATATGTTAACGCACACTAGAGAGAAACCGTTCCACTGTGAAATCTGTGGAATTAAGTTTTCTCAATATAGTAATATCAAACCACATATGTTAACACACACTGGAGAGAAACATTTTCACTGTGAAATCTGTGGATCTAAGTTTGCCCGAAATTCACATCTCAAAACACACATGTTAACACACACTGGAGAGACACCATCATCTGCAAAATCAGTGAAATAAGCTGTTCACAATAAGCAAATTTTTAACAACACTTCTTAACACACATTGGCAAGTGACTTTTCCATTGTTAAATTTACAGAATTAATTTCTCATTGAATTCACATCTCAAGCAACGCATGTTAGCGCTAACATGAGAGAAACCATTTTTGTGTTAACTATGAAGCAGAGTATTTACTGCAATTAGGAATTCCCAACTGCATATGGCAAGACATTCTTAAAAGTAACCGCTCTACAGAAAAATCTGCAGTTAAAGCCAGTCTTTTCTTTTTCGCAGTGTTTCAGGATAGTATTCCATTCTGAGAGCTGATGGCAGGCACACAAGTCAATATCTGATCAATATTAACTGGATCACCACAGAAAAGGGATATATGATGTTGATAGACCCAAAACTACTAATGATCACTATTGATTGGGTTTCTGAAACACCTAATGATCAATATTGACTGGATCATCATGGACTAGGTGTATGATATTGTTAGACCCAAAAACCCTAATGATCAATATCATCTGGATCGCCATGGACTAGGTGTATGATATTGTTAGACCCCAAAACCCTAATGATCAATATCATCTGGATCGCCATGGACTAGTTGTATGATATTGTTAGACCCAAAAACCCTAATGATCAATATCATCTGGATTGTCATGGACTAGTTGTATGATATTGTTAGACCCAAAAACCCTAATGATCAATATCATCTGGATCGCCATGGACTAGGTGTATGATATTGTTAGACCCCAAAACCCTAATGATCAATATCATCTGGATCGCCATGGACTAGGTGTATGATATTGTTAGACCCAAAAACCCTAATGATCAATATCATCTGGATTGTCATGGACTAGTTGTATGATATTGTTAGACCCAAAAACCCTAATGATCAATATCATCTGGATCGCCATGGACTAGGTGTATGATATTGTAAGACCCAAAAACCCTAATGATCAATATCATCTGGATTGTCATGGACTAGTTGTATGATATTGTTAGACCCAAAAACCCTAATGATCAATATCATCTGGATCGCCATGGACTAGGTGTATGATATTGTAAGACCCAAAAACCCTAATGATCAATATCATCTGGATTGTCATGGACTAGTTGTATGATATTGTTAGACCCAAAAACCCTAATGATCAATATCATCTGGATCGCCATGGACTAGGTGTATGATATTGTTAGTCTCAAAACCCCTAATGATCAATATCATCTGGATCGCCATGGACTAGGTGTATGATATTGTTAGACCTAAGACCCCTAATGATCAGTATCATCTGGATTGTCATGGACTAGGTGTATGATATTGTTAGTCTCAAAACCCCTAATGATCAATATCATCTGGATCGCCATGGACTAGGTGTATGATATTGTTAGACCCAAAACCCCTAATGATCAATATCATCTGGATCACCATTGGCAAGTGATAAGATGTTGATGGACTTGAAACCTCTAATGCTAAAAAAATCACTGACGATGTGTGCAAGTGTATCTGTTGAGATAAATTTCATGAAATGGAAATAGATTTTGCTTGATTCCAAATGACTGGGAATGACTGCTAAAAAACTCCACCTGTCAAAAAGAATTTTATGGACAAATCCTATGCAGTGATTTCTTCCTCACCAATAAAAATGGACACTCTTCAGTCTTATCCTGACTTTTTTGTTCTTTCTTGCCTTGAAATTCAAATGCTTTAACCACTGAACTGTATCCCTTTTACATGTGAACACTATACCTACTTTGTGAACCTTTTACTTTATTATTGTTTTGTTGCTTTTCTTTTCACTTGCATTATATACATATATTTTTTGTCTCAATATTATTTTTGTCCTCTTTATTCTTCCACTTATTATTTATTGATAATTTTGCCAATTCCACTTGTTGAGATATTGGTCAATTTTCCCCCAAAATGATCCCACATAAAAACACATGTTTACTTCCATTTCAGAAAGTTTTCTTTTGTTAGATTTCTGGTGTTATATTTGCTTGGAATTCTGCACTGTAAAATATACAATGAATATAGTCGCTTGTTATGCACTGTGCAATATTTTCTTTTAGGTACCTCCACTAGGTCGTGTAAAAAAGCAGCATAATATGATGAAAAAAGGCCCATAACTCAACGAAAACAAAGTTTTGTCATCAAAATGTTTATGTTATTATTAAGAGGAAAGACCAAAGTATTTTTATTATTATTTTTTGAAATTTTTTACTCCTTTCTAGCACGTCCAAAATTTTGATTAAAAGTCTTGTTTTTTTTTTTTTACAACAGCGGTCGAAAAGAGAAAAAAGTTTGTTTTAATTTGCACTTTTCCTGAGGAAATCACACATTGATTTGGAAATTCTTGCAAAATTCAAATAATTGTCGGATTTTAATGAAACTTTCAGGAAATATTTAGAAATCAAATTTTTTTTTTAGAAAATCTTGGTAAAAAATATTTTTTTTTTACATGTTTCCACCCCCTTACATATTTTCATGAAATTTAGAGAAATTAAATTTTTGATAGTGGGATTTTTTTATTGGTTAAAAACAGGACTCTTTAGAGAAAGTAAATCACAAGTTTTTTTTGTAAAAGAGTTACCTGTTTCATCGAAAATCTCCTCTGAATTGTAAAAATAAATGCAAAAAACTCTGACATTATTTAATTAGAAAAGCTTTTACTTGCTTTTGTAAATAAGTTATATTAAGGACATTATTGTCTGAAGAAATAAAACTTTTTTGATGAATAATGTATTTTTACAAGAATTTTTTCATTTTTAAAAAATTTTAATTATAATAATATAATAGTTCAAAAATCGTTTAAAAATTCTTCATTGCTTTTCAACATGCAATTTGATGACATTGTTAAGTGAAAAGTAAATTTACGAATCAAAATTTGAAAAGCTCATGACAGTCGTTTGAACCTGAATATTTTTTAAATAATTTTAAAAATAAATTTTTAGCAAAAAAAAACGTTTCTAATTTCTATCTACAGGAATCCATACATGACATAATCCTTAAAAAGATCACATGATTTGAGTCGTCTGCCACACTGCAATTATTTCTCTTCAATGTCCAGTTCTGTTTCATACAGTTAACGTGTTTGCAAAAAGTCCTTTCAAAATTTCAAAGTAATTTTTAATTTTTGTTAATTACTTTTTTACTAAATATTACATAATTGCTAAATAAATGTAATGTTTAAAAATTACTAGTTAAAAACCAAAAAAAAAACACATTCGCTTACATTTCATAAAATTATGTCAATTTTGGTCACCCATAGTAGCTGTCATCACCTTGTAACTTCTCAATAACATCGATAACGTCATGAGAAAATTCCGGCACATCGTTAAGAAATGTTTGGATACAATTTTTTTATGCTATAAGTAAGTAATGTTTGTCTCAAATCAGATTAATTTAACTTTAAAGTTTTTGATTTTATTCAAATAATGTGTCAGAAATATATAATTTATTTTAGGAAGAAGTTTAAAATCGAAAATGTTTTTGTTTACAAATTTCTTAATTTAAGAAAGTTTTAAAAAATCAAGCATATATTTGACATTCCAATCTATATAATCTCTATCTGAAATACACCAGAATATTTTACTTACTGGAAATAATAAATTTAATCCTCTAGCTTTCAATTAAAGCTAAAACAACATCTTTAAGAATGCTTTTTCATTTTTTTAAATTCATTTTAAACCTTAGGTATCAAAACATTGAACAGAGGTACCTATTTTCTTTTAATATAAATCTAAAATAACATGAAATAATCCCTGCTGTAATAAGCATCCACACATGAATGATATGTACATGTATCCACACCTCTGCACTCTCTTTGTCCGTCTCATATATGAGGTTAAAGATAGGGTGTAAAGATATCTAGCAATTTGACAAACGAAAGGTGAATTCGTTTTCTGCTTTCCCAACAGCATTACTATGAAGGAAACACAGCATCAAGTGCAATTTCTGATAACTATATTTGGTTGGATTTCTGCATTGTATTTTATACACCTGTGTGAATATAGTCACTTGTAATATGTTGTGCAATATTTTTGTACACTATTACAGAGTCGCCAGTAATCAGAACCAAAGTTGTTGGATGCAATACGGTATCTCATTCTCTTAGAAATTAGTGACTAAGCTCCTTTGAGGACACGTTTACATTTATTATGTGCTACCATGAATACGCGTCTGTTAAGATGAGAACTGACCTGCTGATATAGCCGGAAATAGTGTTTCCGTGGGCTATAGCGGCAGAACATGCTGAAGTAAACCATGAAAGAGATTGAGATTTCACTTGATATTTACGAGAAGGAAGGAAAGCATCTATACTGTCTTTGACACAAGAGGAAAACTCTGCAGCGCAATTCTCAATATGGAGGTTAACAATGTCAGTCCAGGAGGCATCTCGAAGAAAGTCATGAAGTGAACCCCAATCAGCATGCTGGTAATGGAAAGATGTCTTATCAATAGGAGGTAGCTCTTTAACAGATGATTAGAATGATATATTAATAGATACTACAGAGTGATCCGAGTTGCCAAGAGGGCAGTGTGAAACCTGCTAGTTAAATGTTTTAAACATACACACTTTTGCCCTCTCTTTGTCAGTCTCATATATGAGGTAAAAGATAGGGTGTAAAGATATCTAGAAATTTGACAAAGAAAAAGGTAAAGTCGTTTTCTGCTTTCCCAACAGCATTAGTATGAAGGAAAGTGAAATTTGAATTCTGATCTCTGAACATTTTACCATTACACCTTTCCATAAGCAATAGATGTAGAGTTTTTATGAAATTAATAATCTAAAAGGGAGATATTTTAGAACTGTTGCCTATTTGATCTTCCATTAAAAAAAAAAAAACACTGTAAATATTTACTTTAATCACTACCTGATTTAACTGCATGAAAAAAAATTGCAATGTATGTTTTATAACATTGATAATTCGCCTCAATCAGCTTGACAGACATTAACACACTCCTATTGACAGCTCTAGACTGAGCAGCTTTATAAGTATGGTGGCCCAAAATAAGTTATGAAAAAAAATTCTTTTATGTGGAAATACCATTAAACATTAAGTTTTTGATTTTTCAGACATCATTATTTAACAAAAAAGATCTCTTTTGTCATCAGCAAATGAAAGAATTTCGTAATTGCACTGATATATTACAAGTAAATTTTTCAAAAATCAATACCTCGTCTAGATTTTTCCCTGTCATATCTGGGAGAAAATAATGTTTTATTATAGTATGGAAGCATCAAATTATGACAAAAATGATTTTCTTATAATTATGAATTATTTTTATAAGGTTTCAACACAAATTTTTAAGAATTGCTAAATTGATATTGTAACAGTTTTTACTGAAACAAAATCTTCAATGATTTTTCTTCATTAAAATGTAAAAAAATAATATTTGTCTTCAATGAATAAAATTAAATGTATTCACAATATATTGAAATGGGTGGGGTAACTGATCCCCTCCCCAATTATGTATACAAGTTTTTCTAATAAAATAGGTTATTCAGTATACAAGTCATTCATTAGTGGATACCTACTGAAAATTTCACTTCATTTGGATAATTCCCTAAATTTTGTTAAATATTTTTAAAACTGATGGTTTTATTTTATTTTTTTTTTTGTCTTTCATTGCAGAAAAAATGCACCCATTTAATAGTGTTAAGTACACAGTAATAGCAGAAAAACCGTCATTTTGACTCACCATTTTCTTTTTTTGTGGGTACATTTGTTAAATTTTGTTAAATTCTTTTTTGTCATTTTATCCTATAATAAATCTTTATATATACATATAAAAGTTCTTTTGTGTACATATATGTATATTTTGGAGCAATTACTGGATTTCTTTTAATCAGGTATCATTTTTATTCCTAAAATCTAGCTTCTTATTCCTAAAATCTAGCTATCATCTAGAAAGTTTTATACTTTTTCAAAGAAATATTAATTAAACATTTAAAAAGTGAGTTCTTACAATTTTTGTTACTTTCATGATCACCATAACAGCCCAAATTTGCATCTTGCAAAGAAAAAACAACACTTTTAAATTAATAAAGTTTGAAATAAAACACCACAAACAAGAATTATCCCTTGAATCGTCAAAAATCATAATAGTTGACAGAAACATGATATTGTAAATAAAAATAATCATAATGTCAAGACATTTTTATGAGAAATTTTTACTTTTTAATCATTATCTGATTTAACTGCATGAAAAAAATTGCAATGTATGTTTTATGACATTGATAATTTGCCTCGGTCAGCTTGACAGACATTAACACAGTCGTATTGACAGCTCTAGACTGAGCAGCTCTGTAAGTATTGCAAAAAAATATTTTTCGATGAATAATGAATTTTGCAAGAATTGTTTTAAATTTTAAAAATTTTTAATTAGAATAATTTATAAAGTTTAAAATCTTTTAAAATTCTGTCTTAATTTATTGCAGTTAAGTGACATTGTTATTAGGTAAAAAAAAAAACTATATTTACTAATCATAAATGGAAGAGCTTACTATCTGGCCACCCCCAGTATTTTAAAAAGAATTTTAAGTTTTTTGTAGCATGTGTATATGTATGTATGTATGTATGTATGTATGTATGTATGTATGTGTGTGTGTGTGTATATAAACGTGCCTATTTTTGTAAATATGGATGTCCATACACAACATTATCAGTAAATAAGTGTGGTAAATATAGTAAATTTAAAATTTATTGGTAGCTTTCTAATATTTCCACAATAAGCATCTTTGTAAGACTATAAACCCAAAGTTCCAATCTAGCATATTATTGAATATACTAGATTACTTAAACCATTTTCAGAAATTTTTAAGATTACTGAGTAGTTAAAGCATCATATAAAAAATGTGTTTATGTTGCACTTGTCAATTAATTTTTATAGTTATGTGCCCTTTACTTAAAAATGACTAAGTAAGGTATCAATAACGCTCCCAATATTGCAACACCACCTCCATGTTAAAAATTCTTTTCTGCAACATTTTAAATTAAAAGTAAGTATTCAGATTAATTAAACTTTAAACCATTAATTTTCTTCAAAGTTTCAGAAACGTATATTTTATATTTCAGTGATATTTAATAGAATTATGTTGTGTCAACAGATTTGTTAACATGACCGATTTTAGTGATTAAAAAAAAAAGATTCCAATCCATTTAAATTCAGTTTGAATTACAGCAAAGTATTTTGCTTATTGTAAACTTTACATAGTTGTGTCGATTTTATTATTATCGTCTCAATTTAACATCAAAATTTGAATTAAAAATTCCCTGAATTTTCAACGTTGCCTGAGGCTGGAATTTTGGAGATAAGAGGCAGGGTTCTTGTCCTGGAGTCGGTTTTTTTTTTTTGTTTTTTTTTGTTTTTTACCAAGGCCATGTCTCTAGGAGCATAACAAACAAGAAAATGGAAGTATGTCAGTCTGATAAAGAGCAAAATTTAATTTTAATTCCTCATATAAAGAATGAAATAGCATTAATGAACGGATAAACTGAATACAAATATAAATTTTATGAAAACTCAGCAAAATGAGATTGCGATTCTATGTTGTTCTGTATCCAAACTATTTTTAAAGAAGGAACAAATTCTTCGTTTACACCGGTAACTGTAATTGTTTGTTCTTTTGGTTGATTGTATTAAAGAAACAAACTATTTACGTTCTATTTTCAAGTTCTTTCATCTTCTTTAATGGCAGTTTATTTGAAAATAAGTACTTTTATTGATTAACTTTTCAAAATATTCTCGAAGTTGAGAAAGAAATATCAAGTCCAGCAACAACAACAACTTAAATCTTGTTTGTTTATCTATGGAAAAGCCGAAATTCACCCTGAGTGAAAACAAAAGGTAAGTTTGTCTCTGAAAGTGAAAATATATTTCATGAAGACTAAGAGGCAGTCAATTAAAAAATATATTTGGGCTTGACTACCGTTTACCGGGCTCACGTCCTGTATAGAGACAGCGATTTTTAAAAATGTTGAAAATGGAGGTACCTCCAAAAATTCGGCTAAATTTAAAAAGGCAGATACATGAAAAAAAAAAAAAAAACAAACAAGTGCCCAAAAGAAAAAAAGCTAAGTAACAAATTATCGTCAAAACTGTTGTTTTATTAAGATGAAAGAGCAAAGTTTTTTTTGTTATTGTTTTTACTTTTTCATGTAAAAAAAGTTTTTTTCTTAGAACCTTGGAAATGTTGGTTAAAAATTAAATTTTTTTTTTTTTTTGCGTCAACCCTGGACCATGAATTAATACAGGAAATTTATGCAAGCACATTGATTTGGAAATTCTTGCAAAAATCAGATAATGGGCTGATTTTCATTAAACTTTGTGGGCTTCTTCACAAATGAATAAAATTATTTTTTTTAATTTTTCTTCTTTAGAAAATCTTGTGAAAAATATTCTTTCTTTATTTTGTTTACATCTGTTAGCCCCACTCGTATATGAAATGTCAAACAATCCTTTGTTGTATCAGAAGTGTTTATATTAGTTACAGGGACAAGTCCTTAGAGAGTTTAAAAATTTGTTTTCTTTTCAAACAGGACACCCAATCACAGAAAATTTGCCCCGAATGGTAAATTAAATAAATACAATAAAACTATTTCATTATTTAATTAGAAAAGCTTTTAATTGCTTTTATGAATAAAAATATATTATGTACCATTATGGACTGTGTAAAAAAAAAAAAAAAAAAAAAAAAAGCTCCGAAAAATGAATTTAAATTGTGTGGATATCTTCTTTGAAATTAAATGTTGGTTGCATTTAAAGATAATAGCTTAAAGCTAATCTGAATTAAAAGAAAATTTTAATTTCTGTATATAAATAAATTTTTTAGGCATATTTAAAATATTGTTATTCATTGCCTCATCGAACTACCATTAAAGATGAAAAAATAAATTTAAAAATTTCTTAGAAATCCAATATTTATCCTAGAGATACATTTCATAGGTATTTATCAAATTTAAGTATTAAATGAATTTTGTGAAAGTAATGTTTACTTTTTACTTAAAACTTAATGAAAATAACTTTCATTTATGCTCAATCGTCTGTGGGTTAAGAGGTTAAAAATGAAAACTGTATAATTACACCCCTGACTTAAAAAATACAGAAAACCATCAGTGCAATAATCAAGAGATGTGTATTTGTGTTTTAAAATATTTTCAATTCATTACTTTTAGTTTTGATTATTTTCTTACATATTTCATACCATAAAATATATAATAATGGATTTTTTGAGATTTTAGAAGCATTAAAAATATTGAAAATTCATTTTTTTCTAAACCTATTTCATATTCATAAATACCTTTTTTTTTGTTTTCTTTCTGGTATTGCTCAATTAATTTATTTTTTCTCTCGGCAGCTTGCATCTTTGAGAGGACCAGAAAAAAAACATTGTGAATAATCATAAAAAGAGAATTGATTCACTGTGAAATGCTTGGATTAGCAATTCACACTAAGCCCTAACTTGAGAGACATATCAGAACACATGAAGGGGAAAAACCATTTACTGTTAAATCTTTGAAGCTACATTTTCCATGAATTCAAATCTCAAAACACAGTGAACAGAAAGTTTTTCCATTGTGAAATTGGTGGAGGTAGGTGTTCCAAAATGTCACATCACAAAGGTCATATGTTAACTCACACTGGAGAGAAACCATTCCCCTGCGAAATTTGTAAAGTAAGATTTTCCTTAAAATCTTCACTTAAAAAGCATATGTTAACACACACTGGAGAGAAACCTTTCCACTGTGAAATCTGTGGATTTAAGTTTTCCCTAAATTGTAATCTCAAAAAACATATGCTAACACACACTGGAGAGAAACCATTCCACTGTGAAATTTGTGGAGTGAGATTTTCCTTAAAATCTTCACTAAAAAAACACATGTTAACACACACTGGAGAGAAGCCTTTCCACTGTGAGATTTGTGGATTAAAATTTTCTCAAAAGGTACATCTCAAACAACATATGTATAAACACACAGGAGAGAAACGTTTCAAGTGTGAAATATGTGGATTTAAGTATTCCCAAAATTCAGCTCTCAAGTATCACATGTTGACACACAGTGGAGAGAAACACTTCCACTGTGAGATTTGTGGATCTAAGTTTTACCAGAATTCGTCTCTCAAAACTCACATGTTAACACACTCAGGAGAGAAACCTTTCCACTGTGAAATATGTGGATATAAGTTTTCTCAAAATTCACATCTCAAAAAACACATGTACACACACACTGGAGAGAAACCATTCCACTGTGAAATCTGTGGATTTAAGTTTACCCAAAGTTCATCTCTTAAAGCTCACATGTTCGCCCACACTGGAGAGAAACCTTTCCACTGTGAAATCTGTGGATTTAAGTTTTCCCTAAATTCAGCTCTTAAAAAGCACATGCTAACGCATACTGGAGAGAAACCTTTCCACTGTGAAATCTGTGGATTTAAGTTTGCTCAAAATGCACATCTCAAAAAACACATGTTAACACACACCGGAGAGAAACCATTCCACTGCAACATCTGTGGAGTAAGATTTTCCTTTGAATCATCTCTCAAAGCACACATGTTAACACACACTGGAGAGAAACAATTCCACTGTGAAATCTGTGAATTTATGTCTGCCCATCATTCATCTCTCAAACAGCACATGCTAAGACACACTGGAAAGAAACCATTCTCCTGTGAAATCTGTGGATTTAAATTTTCTCAAAATTCCTCTCTAAAAACACACATGTTAACACACACTGGAGAGAAACCATTCCACTGCAAAATCTGTGGATTTAAGTTTTCCCGAAATTCATCTCTCAAATCACACATGATAACACATACTGGAGAGAAACCTTTCCACTGTGAAATCTGTGGCTTTAATTCAGCCCATCTTTCCTCTCTCAAAACTCACATGTTAACACATACTGGAGAAGAACGTTTCCAGTGTGAAATCTGTGATTTTAAGTTTTCCCGAAATTCACATTTGAAACGACACATGTTAACACACACTGGATAGAAACCGTTCCACCATGAAATCTGTGGCGTAGGTTTTTCTTGATATGCAAATCTCAAAAGATACATTTTAACAAAAGATTGTGGGTGATAACTTCTGGTAGTTTGGCAAATAAAAGATGACATACTTTTTGCTTTTTACAGTATTAGTATGAAGGAAATACTGCCTCAAATTCAACTTGAACTCTGATCTCTGAAATGCCATCATGCTTCATTGTAGATAAAAGACGCACACATTACCATATTGGACACAGAATTTTTTAAACCAATAATATTTGTTACTTTTACTAATGTAAAAGGGAGTTGTTTTAAAACTGTTACCTATTTGATCTTCCATAGAAAAAATAACTGACCATTGTGAAAATAATAAATTACTTGTAAAAATATATCTGTTGTGAAAATGGCATGAAAATTTGCATTTCAAACATATCATTATGTAATAGAAAACATCTTTTTTGTCAACTGTAAGTAGAAGAATTTCAAAATCACACTGGAAAATTACAAGTAGATTTTCAAAAATAAATATTCAGGACATATTCTGATTTGACTTTGCAAATATTTTTCATGAAGCAATATTTCCAGAGTTTTTCTTTATAAAATTATAAGAATGAATATTTGTCATCAACTCACAAAAATAAATGTATTCATGATATATTGAGATCGAGGGAGTAAACAACTCAGCAAAATATATTCCTATAAAGTTTCTTAATAAGTTATTCAATATATCAATTATGTAATTCATTAATGAATAACTACTGAAAATTTTATTACTTTCAATAATTCCCTGATTTTTCTTGAATTTAAAAAGGTGGTTATGTTTTTGGCTTTCATTTCAGAAAAATTGCATCAGTTTGGTACAACCGTGCATACAGTAATGGCTGCGTTAAGAGAAAAATCGCCTTGTTATTTGCGGTTCTTTTTTTGTTAAACGTTTTCAAATTATCCTTGTTACTTTATATTGCAAGAAATCTTTTTATATATGTGTATGTATACGCAGTGTATGATGGGTAACTTGTCGCCATTTTATATTTTTAATTTCACACATGCAGGTTTTTGATTTTGTTGACTGCACAGTATAATAGGGTCAGTTGGGCACTATCTGTGAGAAAATGAGTACCATGACACAATTCACTCTACCAGAAATTTGGAAACGGCATACTGTACTGCTTAGTATTCATACCAGAAGCTCCAATACAAACATTTCAGAGTGTTTGGCTGCCAATCTGAGGACAGTACAAAGGATTCAGAGAAAATTGAAAGAGTCTGATCATGATTAAGAAGGTGTTTGGAGTGGTCACTAGCAATGGCAACATTATGCCTCCATTCATCTTCCCAAAGGTCCTCAGACTCAACACGATGGCCTACATCAAGTTTCTTGAGGAGGTAGCACTGCTCTGGGTCATTAAGGTGGCTGCTGGCAACAGGACTTGGCACCATGCTACACAACTGAAAGGACTCAGTCATGACTGTCAGACAATTTCTGTGACCACATCTTACATTTGGCTGCCTAACTCCCCAGACTGCAACCCCTTTGATTATTATATGTGGGGTGCAGTTGAGTGGGAGACCAACAAAACTCCTTGTAATGCCAAAGATTAACTGAAGAGAAGGATTATGGCCACATTCATAAACTTAAACAAAGAGACTGTCTAGTAGAGTTGCAGAAGACTCCAAAGTTGTCTGGAGGCGATGATTGAAGCCAAAATCGAATTTTTATTGAATAAATTTACTCTTTATTACTTCAAAATATTTTTATGTAATTTTGGTAAATATATCTGTTAAAATGAGATGTTAGTGCTAATTTAATTTTTGCATAATTTAGATGACAATTTATCCATCGCACCCTCACTCTCTCTCTCTATACATATATATATATATATATATATATATATATATATATATATATATATATATATATATATATATATATATATATATTTGACCTTACGTCGATAGTACAACTCCAAGTCTCATGTTAAATACAATCTTCAGGTACTTATAATGGTGATTAACTGTTCATTATGATCATTAGGATTTTACATATGCGCGTGATCACTTGCATGTATGGTTGCTTATATCTATACTTATTTATTTAATTCATATATATATATATATTTGTGTATTTAGGCAGCAAATTCTCTTTTAGGAATGTCTGATTGAATAAATTACAAACATTATGTCTGCTTATTTTTATCATAATCCTTTCATATTCACAAGTATTTTTGCATATATTTCAATTAAATTAAAATTTTAAAATTCAAACTCAGCGTTGCGACCGCACACTCCAAAACTTCTTACAATTAACAACACATTTCTAAACACATCTTTCAGATTACATCTATTCTTTCGTTGTCCTGTTATTACCTGGATGTAAAAAACAAGTATATTTTCATACCTGATGATGTCTGTATGCACAGATGAAAGCTTGTAAAAAAATAAAAAAAGACCTTATGCAACTTGAATTTATAAACAGGGATCATAACATTCATCTACAGGTTCAGGGTTAATGTCATTTATTAAATTTGTTTGCGAAGATGTATTCTCGCCATTTATATCATGAACTTCAATATCTGTTTTTGTATGAATGATTCATGTAATATATATATATATATATATATAAATTTTTATATATCAAGAACAATTTTGGGGAAAAATGTATGACAAAGTGGAAAAAGTTTCCCAATTTATCATTATATATATATGTTTCATGTAATAATATAGACATATTGTAAATAGGTAGGTATGTTGGTTTGATGACCACAACATTATCAAGATGTTTTACACTTCATTTGTTGAATACAAGTTCTAATGCACAACATCTAAAACATATTCCTGTCCACCTTCACAATGCAGGAAAATACTTGTTGACATCAGCAATGTACTACACCACAAAAATAATAGACAAACACTTCAAATTCTTGAGGCCGTCTATATAAAGATCAACCAACACTCAACAAAATTTATTATGAGTGTAGCAACAACATACTGAATTGCATATAAACATTTACTGCTATTTCACATTTCTACTAATTTTCGGTCAGCTCTCTTATATTGAAACGCTTGTTTTGCAAAAAATTCCATAGCTACAATGGATAAATTTAAAATAATTACATTCATGTGTGTTTTTAAAAATCACCTCCACAATGGAATGCAAATTTTATCACAGTTATAATAAGTTTGTCTTTGTATTTTTCCCCTGAAGCTAATCTTGGAAAAGATCAAAATTACTTGGTGTTAGAAAAAACTGTGGTATCTTCCTTGATGAATTCCATCTTAACATGAAGAACTGGAAAGGATCAGTATAAAAATAAGTAGACACTACATCTATATTATTCAATGAAACATGTTTGAATGAAGATATACTGCCTAAATATACATACATATATATTTATATATATATAATTTATAACAATTATTGGATTTCTTTTAATACACATCACTTTTTATTATTAAAAATTAGGTATTGCCAAATAAAATCTCATCTTTTGAAAAATGTGACAATGTGAAAAGGTTTGTTCGTAACTTCCAGATTTATGTATTCTACTTTACCTCTTAAAAATTTTCCCAGAAATGTGTCTACTCAACAGGAGCTACTTCTGTAGTTAAACTCTAGGAATGTTTATTTTCTTGGGTTATCTCAGTAAGTAATCTTTTATATTCAGCAAGAATTTGGTCACATTCCTGTGCAGTATGCCATTTGGCATTCAGAAGCAGCTGGAGGAGCTTTTCAAATTTTAATATGGCTCCCCCTCTGTTCAGTAATCATAAACAAAAGATCAAGAGCTCTTAAATGTCTTACTGTCACATAATTCAGTGGACATTTTTCCAGCAGATTCTTTGCTGTTGTAGAGAGGAAGGTTAGACATTCTTTCCTGAACTGTATGCCCAGCAGTTGGTTGCCAGGAACATTCTCAGAGAATTTGATAACAGCATGTTTGGTGGCAAAGCCAATGTCAACCTCTTTTAATGGTACATGAAGTTCTTTGTTCAGCACATTAACTTTGAGCAAATGTAAGGGTGTACTTTTGGCCTCAATTACATCTTTCATCATGAAGCAAGAAAGCAAATTAACCAGGATGGATTTAAGCTCTTTTGCCAAAAAAGGCACCATGGGGCATCCTTTTGAAAAACTTCAAGGAAGGGTCTGAGCAACCTTGCCATATAGATAAAAACTGTAGCTTGGCTTCAAAAAGGGGTCACCAACAACCTTTTTTTACTATGTGATAGGACACTTTGTAGTGGTTCATAAATTTCTGTACAGATGGCCATATCTCAATGGCCTGCTCTGCCACTGGCAAATCTTCTGTGGGCATAAAATTTGAGGGGGAATTTTGAGGTTTTTTTTATTTCAATGAAATCATCCTGCCTAGCTGGTGTACAATGAAAAATCTGCTAAACCTCTCTTGGGTTTTCATCAATCTTCCATCCTGTCTGCTTTTTGTCCTGTTGGAAACTCCCATGAACTGTATGGAGACCTCAGCTTCCAAGGTTTACTAACCTTTGAGCATTCTAGTTTTTCTTGCTGCTGGCCTCCTCAAATAATCTCACAAACTTCCAGTTTACATGTGGGCCATCTATAGATATTTGTAGGCGCTTGTTTGGATCAAGTGAAGATAAAGAATTCTTCATTCTCTCAACAAGCACCTCTGCTTGGACATGCCCCATAAAACGAGAGTCCGGGTAATTTACTACTAGCTTCTCTTCATTCTCACTCCAGTACCAAACAATTAAGTTCATTTGCTCAGTCTGAGTAACCTTATTCAGGCATTCATCAAATGAAATGGTATAGCAATTTCATTGTCTGATGCCTTTTATAAATTCCTCTAAAAAATATGGTACCAAAACAAATCAGGTATGCTGCTTTGGTTGCACTACATGCAATTTTTTTTTTCCTTACAGTAACATTACTGTAAGGAAATATTTCATCAAACAAAATGCCCAAATCTGAACAGGGGTTGAAAGAAAAATGAAACTGGATCTCTGCTTCCAAAACAGCCTCACTTGAAAAATATGCATTAAGTTTGAGTGTAACTTGGAATGGTACTACACTTTCTGAAGTTGATGGGTGGACTTCTCTACTCTCTTGACTTTCTGCCACTGTTGCCTGTTTGCCAGCTTCAGAATTCTGGGTGAAAGGTTAATTGAAGAAACCAGTCATTTGTGGTTCACTGCCTTGACTTACTCTAGCTTAGGGTCCCTGTCCTTTGACATGGCTTTTAATGGCAGATAAGCCCATGTTGCTAATATCAAAAGATTTTTGGCATGTCTTACAATATGCACAGTGAACATCACCTGCCACATGTGTTATCCAGGTCTTGAACTCAGGATTGGCATTCCATTCCTCCTTAAACTTACATTTCTTTGGCATTTTGGTCCTGACTACTATCTCTGTGAATTATGTTTAAGTAAATTATCAGAATTAATAATTATGTTATAATATCCAACAACATCATTCAACATTAGTACTATTCAGCAAGTTGATAAAGAGCTTTAACAACTATTTTTAGTTATAAATATCTGAGAAAAATTATAAATTTTGTTTACAACAGAGATTACCTAGGAAAATAAACAGTATTTACTTGATTACACCTCATGAAAAAGGATATTCATTTAAAGAAACTTTCTTCTTTGATAATCATTAATTTAATAACAATAAAATTGTGAGTACATCTCATAGGGTTTAGTTTATTCTTTAAAGAAAATTTGGTAAATTTCTACATAAATACCTATTCAAGTTCACCAGGGAAAAAGTTTTCTAGTAGTTTTTTCTATGATTTGAACTAATTAGACCCTCACATTCACCACAATTTTAATATTTTTTGAAAAAAAAACATTTATTTTACATTTTTAAAGTGGGGTTCACTTTCACATTTTAATTCAATGTAGAATGATCACCCATTTTCGAAACAGTGTTCAAAAGGACATCCAACCAGATGAGAACTTTCTTTTTTTAACTTCTTCTGGGAGCTGGGTATCTTTTTTATATACCTGACAGTAATGAACCCAAGATACTTCATCATTAACTCTACATCATAAAACAGGTAGGAATAAAACTGGTTAAATGTGTCAATATTAGACGTAACAAGTGCTGTCCTGGAAAATTTAGAAAACGTAATAGAAATGTCCTGGAAAATGATTTTCTAAAAAAGTGTGGGAACCCTGAAAGCAAGCACCAAGTTAAAATTATTTTTTAAGCTTTCAGGGCAAATTTTGGAAGTCTGACTGCTTTGATATTGCAAAAGCTTTTACTGAAATAAAGTCTTCAGAGATTTTTCATTATAAAACTGTAAAAAAATATTTGTCTTCAACAACTAAAGTTAAAATTATTCACAAGGTATTGAAATGGGTGGAGAAACTGACCTCCTACACAAATATTTATACTGGGTTTTCTAATAGGCTCTCCTGTCTATAATTCTTTCATTAATGAATAACTACTGAAAATGAGTAGGGTTACTGAGCTCTTACACAAATATTTATACAAGATTTGCTAATAAAATAGAATGAATAACAGCTGAAAATGTAGCTTAATTCTCATAATTCCCTGAATTTTGTTGCATTTTTTTTTTTAAAAAAGAGATAACATTTATGTGGCAAATAAGAAGAATGCAGAAAATACCTCTGGGTGACTCAGGTTTTATTCAACTCAAAAGGACACATGAGATGGCGATTTTTAAAACTTTTCTATGAAAGGGAAATAATCAATAATTAATAAGAGCAGACAACTAGAATAATAAAATTATTTTACCACAATCATTAACACATCAGAATAAAAATGGGTGTGATGCATTGTGATAAAAAATAAAAATAAATAAAATTATGTCCTTAAAGGTTTATGCAATTAAGGGTTTTTGCAACTCAACTAGAGCAACACAGCATTTGTGGGCTACTTATATGTCTTTTCACAGAATTGTTCATTGTTGAATGGCAAGTTCATGAACATTGTCTTTAGGGGACTGATTTTCTGGCTGGGTTGATATTGATAATTCCATGGAAATGTCAATCTGGTAATTCAGCAAAGCTTCTGTCCCCAGTTCCTTTTGGGGCTAGATGTTTAAGTGAGTAGCCTTGTTACCATCTAATTTCTTGATGTGGGTATCCTGTGGGTTTGCTTCTAGGAGATCCACCTCATTGACCAATGGTTCATGCTTTCTATTCCAAGGATATCGTTTTATCAATATTTTACCAGAGTGACTTAGACATGCAGGTAAGGTGGTCCATTGCATTAGCCTCTTGCTGCAATACTTTGATACTGGTCATTATTTTTTGTCTCTTTGTGGTCACTTTTGTGATTTCAGAGCTAAGGTCTTTCCTTTTAATGTCATTTGCAGATTCGTTTTTTTTTTACCACCTTGAAATTGAATAGTTATTCATGTGGCATGCAGTGAGAGTTGCCATGCGCAACAATGAACAATTAGCATGAAAAACTTCAGATAAGACTTCTTCTGGGAGATTCTTCGTTTTTAATGCCAAAAGGATTGATTCCCTGATGACACCATTCTGCCTTTCTACTTGTCCATTACCTCCTGGATTACAGGGAGTAGTTCTACTCATGACAACTCTGTAATTTTGTAGAAATGTTTTTGTTTATTATGAAAAACAAAAAATGAGGATCCCCTGTTTTTGGTTTTTAAAGGAAAAAATATATTTATAACTTGACTGGGGAAGGGGGAAAATTCAAAGAAGAAAAGTACAATCAACTTCTGCCATGAAGCAGAATTTTCATTTCCATCTTAACATACTCAGATTTCAATTTAATTGGTTTTTATCTGAGCTTTGTGCTCAATGCCAATTAGTTTCTGTTTAAGTCGGATGTTATTTTATCTTTTCTGAGTTTTCAGTCTTGCAGAAATCCATAATGACAGGCTTGTGTTCTTGATTGCTGGTAGTTGTCTCAAGTAAGACTGGTTCAATGGAAAGAATCTGGGGGTCATTTAACAAAATTTGCAGACCAGTGTGGAATGACAACACATTAGTCCTGGGTAAGACGATAAACTACATCCAACAGCAAGGCCTCTGATCAGGAGGTTTTGAGGAGCGTGGAACCACCTCTTAATTGCTGATGTTCCCAGGTCCACCCTGACCCGGGGTGGTAGCACCTGTTATGGTCCCAGCTATGGGAAAATAGTGAAATCCCAAGGTGTGTCCGTGTCCTGGGTATGACGATAAACTACGTCCAACCAAAAGGCTGTCGATCCGATCAATCGGCTGGTCATGTCATGCCCCATCACATCTAACCCATCCCAAAACAACTACAACTTACAATTAACTTTCCCTCCCAAACCCTACACTAAATATACTAACACCTTACCTCTAAAATGTGATGGGAAACAATGATTTTTGCCAACTATATGTTTTTGAAACAATGATGTTGCCAACTATACGTTTTTGAAACAATGATGTTGCCAGGGATACATTTTTTTTTTTAAACAATGATATTGCCAGCTATACATTTTTGAAACAGTTGCCAGCTATACGTTTTTGAAACAATGATGTTGCCAATACGTTTTTGATATATCTAGTAAATACTGGATCTGGCATTAAATAACCCATAGTGGTTGATATGCCATAAAACCCCAAACAAACAAACAAGACAACACATTGTTGACTATGTCCACCTCATCATACTAGTTTATGAATGGCCCAAGATTGACAGAATGGATAGTGTGGTCATCAGTTACATGGTTGACCAGAAGAGTAGGAAGAGTATTCTGCAAGTGTAGGACTTTATCAAAAAACTTTTATATCAGGTTCAGAGCCAGTCATGTGGTTCAGGCCATCTTCCAATTGGTTAGAGTGGATGGCTCTATTTATAAGTGATGAGGTGAAGATGGATTATGTTGGTTCAGTTGGTGGTCAGTCTGTGGTTGAGAGTGAAGATTGACTTCATGGCTTTGTTGGTGATGGTGAATATCATCTGGGTCAGAGGACGAGAGGTGGTTGTTAAAATATGATCCACACCACCAGAGACCAACACAATAGTAAAGGTATCAGTTGGATAAACGTCTTCTGGCTCTTGAGAATGTCCTTATTGACTGACCACCACTGCTGAATTGTGGGAGTAGCCAATGCAATCCTGAAGTTACTCACATCTTCATTGGTGACCACAGCTGCTCCTCCATCCTCTTTCATGACTAATGGTTGTGCCTTCCATGGTGAGAGGCTTGGTTCAATGATCCCTTCTTTCAGTAAACACTGTGTCTCTGAATCAATGAAGTGTTGGTCTGGTTTTGAAAATTTTTGTGGTTTGATTGCAATGGCTTTGCAATTTGCAGATAAATTAGCAAATAGGGTCAAAGGGTTAATTTTGGTTTGCTGCCACCATATTTGATGACAAAACTTTGGTACTGCTCTTGGAAATCAATCCCAAGGATTATATCAGTACACAAATTACTGATTACATTTAGATGAACATTTGTGTACTCACGTCTGAGAAGGTTGATTGACATTGAGTAGACAATTGCAGCTGACTGAGGACTGAACTTGTTTGAATGGCACGGTTTTGCAAAATGTCCAGTTTGGGAACACTTATAGCAGGTCACTTACCTTGCATGACGTTTGCTTCATGGGTGACGTAGATTTTCACAAAACCAGCATTGTTATTTTGTTGCAGCTAAAGTGGCTTCTGTAGATGGTCTTTCGGCCTTGGCAGCTGCACTCGTGGTCAGTGTAGATGGATTCTGTTGGATAAATGCCAAAATATTTTGTGCAAGTTTGAGGGGCTGAACCTGACTGTAAGCATTCTGCAAGTCCAACATTCTATTCTCCAGGAGTCTCTCTGTAAGGTTAGTCCAGACCATTGATGAACGCATCAAGAATGGCTTCTTCTCTGTAGGCTTCTGGAGTTAATGGTTTGTACTTGCAGTCTTTAGACAACTTGTGCAGTGCCTGTAGTGATTGGTCGATTGATTCATCAGGTTTCTGGCAACGACTTGTGAGGAGGTGACACACAAAAATCTCATTTGTTGGCTTAACATAAATGTTTTCTAGTGTTTGTATGGATTCATCGTATGTATTACATCTTTCTACATTCACTTACGTGCTAATACCCTTGGGGAAAGCATGAATCCTCTTCTCCCCCCCCCAGCTATGGGTAAAGAGCAGAACAGACTGGGTTCTATAGCCTTGGATGGCAACTGGTCTACTGCAGAAAGAAATGGCAACTTACTGTGGGAAAAAAAAAAAATCTGCCTCGTCAGTCATGTATCAAAAGATACATGATCGCCTAAGCATGTATCACGCATGGCACATAACTAACTGATGTAATCATACACTGTCCAGTCTATGTGTCTTAACAAGACACTGAATTGATCCAGTTTTATACCAAGTGTCTAAATAATATCCAAGAAACTGCCAAACGTCCGGTATCAAAATTTCCACTTTTTAGCAGCAATTGGTGAATTGGGGTCCTGATTGAATTTTTCTGGTTTTAATACTTTGTCCATTTTGAATAATTTTGAGTTGAATAAATTGTGGTGAATGATATGACTGAAGAAAATACCTTTGGTCAATTCAGGTTTTATTTGACACGAAAAGACACACAAGATGTAAACAAAGATGGTAATTTGTAAAACATATCTATGAAGGGGAAATAATCCCTTAATAAGGGCAGACAACTAGGATAATAAAATTATTTTATCCCATTTTGCTTTCATTTCAGAAAAAATGCATTCATTTGGTGGTACCTTGTTTACAGTAATAAAGGTGTTAAAAGAAAAGCCATTCTTTTGACACTCTGGGTTTTTTGTGGATACATTTGTTAAACTTTGTTAAATTTTTCTTTATTTTATACTGCAATAAATCTTTATATATACATATAAAAGTGCTTGTGTGTACATATATGTATATGTTGGAACAATTACTTGATTTCTTTTAATCAGGCACCATTTTTTTATTCCTAAAAAGTAGGTATTGCCAAGGAAAATTTCATATATTTGAAAAATATTAATTAAAAATTTAATATGATTTCTTACAAATTTTCTTATTTTTATGACAAACTTTAGAGCCCAAATTTGCATCTTGCAAAGAAAAAACAACACTTTTAATTAATTAAGTTTGAATTAAATGGCTACTAATAAGAATTTTCCTTTGAATTGGCAAAAATCACAATGGCCACTATCTGATTGACAGAAATATGATATTGTAAACAAAAATAAAAATGATCATAACCTCAAGACAATTTTATAAGAAATATTTACTTTAATCATTACTTGATCTAACTGCATGAAAAAATTTCAATTTTTTTTTTGTAATAGAATGTTTTACAAGATTGATAATTCACCTCAGAAAGTGTTAAAAAATTCATGTTGACAGCTCTAGACTGAACAGCTTCCATTTGTAAGTTTGTTTGACAGTGAATAATAATATACAATAGTGTGAATGTATTCAACTGTGATGCCTGTTGTGTCATATTCACAAATAAATGAAATTATTTTAGAACCTATTTTCTTTTCTTTTTTTAGAAAATCTTGGTAAAATATTTCTTTGCCTCTGTTTCTTTGCCACTTATATAGTTTTATGAAATTTTGAGAAATTCAGTTTTTTAACACATAATGTTTATATTAGGCATAAATACAGTTTATATAATATTTATATTAATCATAAATTGCTTAAAGAATTTAAATATTAAATTCTTTTGTCGAACAAAACCCCCAGTTACAGAAAACCTGCTCTGAATCGTAAAATAAAAAATGCAATAAATATAAGACAATTTTATTAGAAAAGCTTTTAACTGTTGTTATGAATAAGATATATTATGGACACTGTTGTCTTTAGGAAAAAAGTTCTTTCAATGAATGATACATTTTTACAACAATTGTTTTCATTGTTTTTTTTTCAGTTCAATTATAATAATTTTTAAGTTTTAAATTTCTGTATCAATTTACAATAGTTAGATTAAATTATATAATGCATTTTAGATTTTTTGAAATTTTTATTAAGATATTATTTTCCTTATCTCAACTGAGTCCCATAAATTCCTATAGAAAATTTTAGCATCATTTTGCAGTGAAAAGCACATTGATTTGAAAATTCTTACAAAAATCAGATAAATTTTGGATTTTGATGAAACTTTCAGGACTTTTTTGACAAATAAATTATTTTAGAACCATGTTTTATTTTTAGTAGAAAAGCTTTTAATTGTGAGTAAAATATGATGGACACTATTGTTTTAAGAAAAAAAAACTTTTCTTGAATAATGAATTTTTACAAGAATTGTTTTTATATTTTCAAAATTCTAATATATTATTATAATTTATAAAGTTATAAATTTTTAAAATTCTATATTTTTAATGGGTTGGTGATACTGTTATTAAGTAAAAACTATATTTACTAATTATAAATGGAAAAGCTTACGACATTATTTTTAAAAGAATTTGGAATTTTTATATGTGAATACAAACATACCAGTTAAAACTATGAAGCCAAAAGTGCCTAAAATTCATTAAAATATTAGATTACTTATAATATTTCTTAAATTTTTGCAATTACTGTGTAGTTAAAAAATATATTAAAAAATAGCGTTCACATTCTTTTGAATTAAATTTAACAGTTATGTACACTTTACTTAGCAATGCCAAACCTTAAGCTATCAATAAATCTGTTAACAACACTATGTTAAAAAAAAAATGTTTTTTTCTACAATATTCTAAACTAAATACTATCGTTTTAATTCAGATTAATTAAACTTTAAACTTTGTTGATCTTTCTCAAATAATGTTTCAGAAAAAATACATTTTATTTCCGAAAGATCTATTAATAAAGAGAATTATGTTGACAGATTTAGCAATATGGCCGATTTTAGCAATTAAAAAAAATATTAATAATTCCAATCAATTTCAGTTCGGTTTGAAATAATACAGAAAAGTTTTTTGCTTATTTGAAATATTAAATTTTATTAGACTGGAATTAAAAAGTAACATCAAGAAAGGTTTTTCATTTTTTTGAAGGTATCACTTTTTTTTGAAGGACCTACTTTTAGTTTTAATTAATAAAGGAGGTGAATTTGTTATGTACTAGACAATCCCATGGTAAGAAGAAACAACAGAGACTAGACCTGTCTGTTCCTTAACACGGACATCGCCTTTTATTTAATTTACTGCTGTCTTCCTGTCCGAATACTTCCTGCCCCTTAAACGGGAAGGGACATCACTCTGACTTCCTTTCAACTTTCCACAAAGAGACAAAAAATAATTACTAAATTTTATGTAAAAAATATAAAAAGATATATTTTTAGTAAACTAAGGCTGATGGAGCATGACACAAATTCGTGTTAACAACTCCAGACTGAATTGCTACCGTTTGAAAGCATAATGGCCCGTAATAAATAAAATTAAAAACAAAAAAAGAACACTTATTAAAAACTAAAAAAAATGTCAAGATATTTTTTTTTTAAAAAGAAAAATTTATAAAAGTTTTAATTCTGGAACAAGTTCTGTCACATGAAATGCTGGTTCGAAAGACTGTAAGGAAAACTCAGATACATTTACTATTTTTTCGTAATGAATGTTTGGGATGAAAATTATTAATTTTTAAAGAAATAAAATTTTGAAAAATTTAAACACCCGGGGATTAAATTTCCGCGAATACCAATGTGACTTAAGCAAGGGACAAACTGTTATTTTACACCGGTTCTTTAATCTTTTTGATTGCAATTTATTTGAAAATAAGTAATTTATTGATAATTTTTCGAAATATTATCGAAGTTGAGAAAGAAATATCAAGTCCAACAACAACATTAATCTTGTTTATTTTTTTATGAATAAGTTCACATTCACCCGGAAGAAGTAAGTTAAATTTTATCATTGAAAAAATGGAAATATATTCCAATTTCCAATCCACGAAGAAGAGGCAATCGATATTTTTCGACATAAAACATATTTTCGCTTGATTACCGTTTCGGCGTTTACATTATTAATTAGTAAATAAAATGTTAAACTGAATATAATTGCTTATATAGTCAACTGTTTTATGAAAAATAATGTTATTTACTTTTAACTTTTATTTATTCTTGAGGTTTTCATTGAATTTATTCTTCACCATCGTAATTGTCTTGTACCTTCCATGAACTTTAAAGTCACTAAATTTATGAACCTCCTCTTTTTCGCAGAAAAAAAACAGCATGATGAAAAAAGGCCCCAAACTTAATAAAAAAAAGTTTTTATCGCCAAACGTTATTATTAAGCGCAAAGATCAAAGTAGATATTTAATTTTATTAATTTTTTTAATAAGTTTCCAGTACGTTCGGACTCTTTTCTTTTCTCTTCTTTTTTTCCGTTAGCAGTCGACGTAATATTTGCGATTGGTGGTGTTGTCGGATTTTAATGAAACTTTCAGAACTTTTTCGCAAATGAAATTATTTTTGAATTTTATTTTTAAAAAATCTTGGTAGAATTTTTTTTTTTTTTTACTACATATGTTACCTACCCAATTACATAATTTCATGAAATTTCGAGAAATTAAATTTTCATCCCCAATTTTTCTTATTTAAAAGCAGGACCCCTTGTAGGTATCACCATGAGATCGCTAAAAAAGAGCATATAGCATGATGAAAAAGACGCCAAACTTGACGAAAACAAAATTTTATCGTTTAAATGTTGATGTTATTAATAAGAGGAAAGATCAAAGTATCTTTGGGGTATTTTTTTTACATTTTTTAATCGTTCCTAACATGTCCAAAATTTTCGTTAAAAATCTTGTTTTTTTTTGAGTCAGCAAAATTGACAGATAATTGATCATGTCAACCATTTTTTTTTCCATTTTATAAAAAAATGAAAATCTCAGTTTGAAATTCTTTTAAAAAACAATTATCACTTTTTCAAAACTTATTTTAAGAAAATCAGAAATTATAATGTTTATTTAAAATATTTTGAACCAAGCTTAACGTAGCCTCTGTGCCGAAAAGATGTAGTTTGAAAATAAAACAAAACCTTTCGCGTCACTTGACAGGTGATGAATGATGTATTGACGGATTACGTGAGGATAATTTGTTCTACGGAAGGAAAAAAGTGAAATTATTTAAATTTAAGTGAACAAATTATTTACCACGTTATTTTTAAGGAAAACTTTCAGCATTCTAATTTTTTTTTTTGTACTTAGCTTTCATCTTTACGTTTACGATGCTTTATGGAAAATATAAAGAAATTAAAATAAGACTGTTAAGAGTGAGATGAAATTTCATAAGAAAGGTATCTAATTAATTTATAGGTACCTTTCTTATGAAATTTTATCAGAAGAGTACATAAAATACTATAATTTTATGTACATTTATTACATTTTACTCTATTATTTATATTTCCATTAATTTTATTATTAATTTTGATATTTCATTTATGGAAAAAATGTCATAACTGAGATTAATATAAAAATAACATTTCATAAGATGATACTGATACTTGTAGGTACCCTTCTCAGTTGAAATTGAAAAATCAAATTAACTTCTCCACATGTGTTTCGCAAAAGTAAAGGCCTTAACAGCGGAGAACAATTCTTAACTCAAATAATGCAACGTTATTGTATTCTGGTTGGTCTTCCGTACTTTATACTTACAGCCCAATTATAAACACAAAATTATATTTCTTAATTACTGCGGGACTTCTAATTAGTCAAAACAATACAATTTACAACGCGCTAAAAAAATCTATCTCATAAGGCCACTTACAAAAATGGATGCGGCTTTTGATTTTAATTTTATAATATTTTAACAACTTAAATGTAAAAATCTATGATAATTAAAGAAATAAATAATTGTATTAACAATTCATTTTTCATCAAAAAAAATTTTTGCTTTCAGAAAATATTGTTCATATTCCTAAAAACAACTAAAAGCAAATAAAAGCATTTAAAATTAAATAATATCTTTGTTTTATTGAGTTTTGTATGTTACAATTCAGAGCTGATTTTCAGGTAGGGGGTCCACTTAAAAACAAAAAAAATATGATTTGCATTCCTCAAAGCCTTGTGCTTTTAACTATTATAATTACTAAACTGAATTCAATTGAATTTCTAGCGTTTTCATAAAATTAGTTATGGGAGGTGGGTAATAAATATAAAAAAATATTTCTGCCATGTCTTTAATAAAAGAAAACATTTATAATAATTTCGATCATCTGTGAATAGTTTCTGAAAATTTCATTAACATCTGACAATTATTTTTATTTTTGCAAGATTTTCGAAATTAATGTGTGTCATACAAAAAAAAACATGCTAAAAATTGTATATGTTATTTTACTAGTTCCGTTGATACAAAGAGAAACAAGGTTTTTTAATCAAAATTTGTAATGTTCTAAAAAAAGGAAAAACTTTTTAAAATAATTAAAGAAAACTTTGGTCTTTCCTCTTAATAATACCATAAACATTTAGACGATAAAATTTTTTTTTTCGTCAAGATTGGCATTTTTTTCATCATGCTATGCTCTTTTATTTAGCGTTCTCATGGAGGTACCTACTGTAAATCATCATTTTTTTTTTTGTCAAACTGCTACTCATTTCCCGATAATCTGCTCTCTGCTCCAAGTCATAAAATTTAAAAAATGCAATAAAACTGGCACTAATTAATTAGGAAAGCTTCTAATGCTTTTATAAATTAAGATTTATTAAGGACACTATCATCTAATGAAAAAAGTTCTTTTTTAATGAATAAGGAATTTTTACAGGATTTGTTTTCATTTTTTAAAATTTTGATGACAATGATTTTAAGGATGTCTACAAAATCGCAAAAACAAAGCATAACATGATAAAAATGCTCTTAAACTTGAAAACAATTTTTTTATCGTCTAAATGTTTATGCTATTATCAAGAGGAAAGACCAAAGTATTTTTTTAAATATTTTTTACATTTTTTAATCCTTCCTAGCACAACTGAAATTTTAGTTAAAATCTTGTTTTTTTAGTCATCAAAATTACCATAAAATCAATGATGTTCGTCATTTTTTGAAGTTTGTAAACAAAAGTTAAATTTTCCATTTAAAAATCTTGTAAAAATCAATTATACCTTTTTCAAAAGTTATTTGAGGAAAATTAGAAAATTAACATTTTATTTAATATATTTGGAAATATATATTACTTTCTTTGCAGAAAAAATGTAGCTTAAAATAAGAGAAGTCATGTCTTAATAACAGTGACTATTGACAAGCGATGAGTGATTCTTTCATTGATGTATTGACAGCTAATGTGATGGGAAGCTATCGTATGGCAGAACAGAAGTAATGTAATTTTTTCTAGTTTAAGTTTTTTTAAGTTTAAAAATTACCTTGTAATTTTAAATAAGTAACAAATACTTTCAACAGTCTAATATTTTATTATTTTTTAGTTACTTTAGCTTTACGTTTGTTGAAGATGTTTTTTGAAAAAATTAAAAATACTATAAAAAAAATTTTAAATTTCATAACTGCTGAGAGTGAGATAAAATTTCATAAGAGAGGTACCTATAATTTTTATGTACATCTCGTGAAATTTTAGGGTATTATTTTTTAAATTTTTATTTTATCTATGTTATTATTATTAATCTTTATATTATCTCATTTATGAAAACATGTCATAACTGAGATAATACAAAAATAAGGCCATATAAATTTCATAAAAGAGGTAGCTAATAATTACATACCCTTCTCATATTTGAAATGTTTTTTTAACATATTTTTTAATCAGTTTTGAAAATAATTTCAATTAATTACTTCTAATACTTTCAAATAAGTTACTTGAAAATAAAAAAATAATTGATGTGTCACTATAAAACAATACAAAATTCATTTTATATTCATGCTTCCTATGGTCATCCATACATTCTATTTTGAATACTGCAGGTTTGTAGATAAGCTTTAAAATTCATGATCTATAAAGATAGAGCTACTTAATAACACCATTGCCTAAAAGCTCAGTTTTGATAATTAATTTTAAAATATTTAACAACTTTACATTAAAGTTGTAAAAAATAAAATAAGAAATGCCAAACAATTCTTGTAAAAATTCATTTTTCATTGATATTTTTTGCCTTCAGACAATATTTTCCTTATTCATATAAGTAACTAAAGCTTTTGAAATTAAATAATATCTTTGTTTTATTGGGTTTTGTATGTTACAATTCAGAGCTGATTTTCAGTAACACAGGGCCTGATTTTTTTTTTTTTTTTTAAAGCCTGATTGAAATTCATGCTTTTAACTAATATAATCCCTAAAATGCTCGGCATTGAAATTCTAGAGTTTTCATAAGATTAGTTTTCTTTAACAGATGTAAAAAAAAAAATTTGACTTTGACTTTCAAAAAAATAAACATATTTAAAATAATTTTGATCATTTGTGAATAGTTTCTGAAAGTTTCATTAAAATCTAACAAATTTTTTTTATTTTTGCAAGATTTTCAAAATTAATGTCTGTCACTGCAAAAAAAATGCGCTAAATTTGTTATGTTATTTAATAGTTCCAATGCCGCAAAGAGAAACAAGATTTATTAATCAAAAGTTAGAATGTTCTAAAATAGATGGAAAAATTTAATAAAATAATCCAAAAACATTTTGGTCTTTCCTCTTAATAATAACATAACCATTTTGACAATAAAACTTTGTCTTCATCAAGTTTAAGCCCCTTTTTATCATGCTATGCTCTTTTTAGCAATTTCATAGAGATTCCTAAATAATTTGTTATAATAATTATTTTTAAATCTTTTAAAATTCTACATTATTTTAATCTCATAAGGTGATATTAAGTGAAAACTAATCAAATATTGAAACAGTTAATACAAATCACTTTACACCAAGATTTTTATCATAATTAAAAAAAGTTTTATGTATATAAAGTAATATGTAAAGTGCCCATTTTTAAAGTATGGACACCCATACATGACATTATCAGAATATAAGAGCAATTACTACAGTAAATTTAAAATTTAACTTATGGAGAATATTTTCCAACATTTTTAAGATTACTGCGTAATTAAAAATTATAGAAAAAATGCTCTTACCTCATTTTCTTAAATTATGTTTTTACAGATAAACTCTCCATAGAACAACAATCATTATGCAAACACCTGTCATCACCTTGTCAATAACTTAAAACATGGTGATGTTGGTTAAAAACACAGCTACTGTTTTGTTTTAAAAATATATTTCTGTTATTTTAAATTTAAAGTAAATAATATTTTTTCAAGTCAGATTAATTATACTTTAAATCAGCTAATATTCCTCAAAGTTTCAGAAAAGTATATTTTATTTTTAGAAGATTTTTTAATACAGAGAATTACATTGTGATCAAAGATGACTAAAAAAAAAAGGCACTAATCAGCTATGTTAAAAAAAAATTTAAATCGATTCCAATCAATAGAATTTCTGTTTGAAATACACCAGAGTATTTTGCTTACTGGAAATAGTAAATTTAATCTTTTAGCTTTCAATTAAAGCTAAAATGAAAGCTTCAAGAAAGCTTTTTCATTTGTAAAAATTCATTTTGAACCTGAGGTATCATGAATTAGTGGAGGTACCTACTATATTTGATCTATATTGCAAGTGAATTGTATGTGCCTCCAAAATTTTGCTCAAAAATAGGATATGACAAAAATGTACAAAATTTAATAAAATCAATTTTCATCATCAAAGTCTTTGTGTTACTATTAAGAAGATGGACAGTCAAAGGTATTTTTTATGTAAAATTTTTTTTTTTTAATCATTTGTAGAACCTTGGAAATTTTGCTTAAAAATCGTATTTTTCTGGCATCAACACATAACCATGAATTTGTACAGGAAATTTGAGAAATTCTCACAAAAATCAATTAATTGTTGGATTCTAATGAAACTTTCATAGCTTATTCAGAAATTAATGAAATTTATTTTTTAAACATTTCTTTTTAGCAAATCTTTGTAAAGATATTTAATTTTTTTAACATCTGTTACCCCCCCCAACACACACACGCACACACACATACTGATTTAATTTCATGAAATTTCTTTCTTGTCGCACTGTTTATATTGTATATTTATCCTTTATGAGTAAATGCCCTCAGAGAATTTAAATCATCAAATTTTCTTGGTCAAAGAAGTTCCCCAGTTGCAAAAAAAATGTAGTAAAACTAACACATTATTTAATTAGAAAAACTTTTAATTGCTTTTATGAATGAAATATATTATGGATGCTGTCATAAGAAATTGATGAATAATTTTACAAGGAATGTCTTAATATTTTTTTAATTAGAATAATTTATAAACATTTAAATCTTCTGAAATCCTGTATTAATTTGTAGCGGTCAAATGATATTGTTATTAAATTAAAACTGTATTTACTAATCATAAATGGAAAAGCTCTCTACAACTCAATGTCTCCCAGTATCTACTAACAATGTTTCACATTTTCCTGAAAGTAACTTTAAATGCTACTTATGCAACTGATGCCTTGATGGATAATTGTAAAAATGATGAAGCTTAAAGTCATTTCCTCAAATGATGTTATAGGCATGGCACCAGCATCTGTTTTTGTGAAATCAGTAGGATATTGTTTTGCTTCATTGACATTACAAAAAGAGAAATACCAAAGGGTGAAATTAACTGGATTAGAAAATCTCCCAATATCGTACTCAGAACGGACTTTCCAAAGTTGCGTGAATGTGTTACCATTGACTATGAAAGTAAAAGGCCCCTGAACATGGCTTCCTTTGATGCTCTAGTATAAAGTTTGAGTACATTATCTATTCTGGCATAATAACCCATATGGTTTTGAATTCAAAGTTGTCCTTTTCTTTCATTAGAACTCTGTTTACAGGTTTTGTTTCATTGTCCATTCTAACACCCATTCCCACCAATACCTATCTGCTCTACTTTTACATGCCAGCCAGAATAAAATTAAATCCAATTTCTTATTTTACTTGCTGAGAATTTGCATGGTACAATTGCTTTAAGTCAAAATAAACTGTAATAAATGTATCGGATTTAAACACTAACTTATTAGTCTTTCTACCTTCATTTCTTTGTGCTCAAAGGTCTAGATGATCATAAATCACTTTAAAATAATACATTATATATTTTTGTTTTGATCAGTATATTATAGACGTGTTTAGACTTCAGGAGAAGCTTACAGAAAATACTTGAAAATGCATTTTTTATTAATCTATAAATCCTAAATTTTTTCTGGTATTGCTTAGTTAATGCATTTTTTTTCTTTTGGCAGTTTGCATCTTTGAGAGTACCTGAAAACCATTCTGAATATTCATGAAAAAATAAAGAATTGATGCACTGAAAATTGCTGGATAAAGCAAGTCACATCAAGCCCTAATTGGAAACATATCAGAACACACAACGAAGACATTGCATTTCCTGTTAAATCTTTGCAGCTACATTTTCCATGAATTCAAATCACAAATCACATATGTTAAAATACGGGGAACAGAATGTTTTCCACTGCAAAATCTGTGGAGAGAGATTTTCTGTAAAATCATCATTTAAAAAACATTTGTTAACACACACTGGAGAGAAACCTTTCCGTTGTGAAGTCTGCGGATTTCACTTTTCTCTAAATTGTAATCTCAAAAAACACATATTAACCCACACTGGTGAGAAACCTTTCCATTGCGAAATCTGTGGATTGAAATTTTCTCAAAAGGTACATCTTAAACAACACATGTATAGACACACTGGAGAGAAACCTTTCCACTGTCAAATCTGTGGCCTCAGCTTTTCTCAAAAGATACATCTCAAAGAACACATGTATAAACATACTGGAAAACCTTTCAACTGTGAAATCTGTGGATTTAAGTATTCCCAAAATGCAGCTCTCAAATATCATATGTTAACCCACACTGGAGAGAAACCATTCCACTGTGAAATCTGTGGATCCAAGTTTACTGTAAATTCATCTCTGAAAAGACATATGTTAAAGCACAGTGGAGAGAAACCTTTCCACTGCGAAATCTGTGGATCGAAGTTTGCCATAAATTCATCTCTGAAAAGACACATGTTAACCCACACTGGAGAGAAACCATTCCACTGTGAAATCTGTGGATTTAAATTTTCTCTAAATTGTACTCTCAAAAAGCACATGTATACACATACTGGAGAGAAACCTTTTCACTGTGAAATCTGTGGACTTAAGTTTTCACAAAATTGTAATCTTAAAACACACATGCTAACACACACTGGAAAGAAACTTTTCCACTGTGAAATCTGTGGATTTAATTTTTCTCAAAAGGTACATCTCAAAGAACACATGTATAAACACACTGGAGAAAAACCTTTCCGCTGTGAAATCTGTGGAGTTGCATTTTCCAAAAATTCAACCCATAAACAGCACACATTAACACACACTGGAGAGAAACCATTCCACTGTGAAATCTGTGGATTTAAGTTTTCTCAAAATTCATCTCTCAAAAAACACATGTTGACACACACTGGAGAGAAACCTTTCCTCTGTGAAATATGTGGATTTAAGTTTTCTCTAAATTCACATCTCAAATTGCACATGGATACACACACTGGATAGAAACCGTTCCACAATGAAATCCATGCTGTAAGCTTTTTTTACTATGGAAATCTCATCACACATTGGCAAATGACCTTCTCTCTGTGAAACTTCCAGTGTTGCTTTTTACACTAAATATCTCAGAAGACATGTTTGCACAAACAGGAGATAAGTCGTACCTTTTTTAGCTGTGATGCAGAATATTAGCTAGTGGTATCAATTTCACACAGCCATTAGCATGATGTTCTAGAGAAAGGATAGCATCCCATTATGAAAAGAGTTCAAGCTGACTGTGGTCACACAAGTCAATATCTTATCAGAATAGGTTAATTGTGGAGAAGAGGTGCTATGTTGTAAGACCTGAAACTCCTAATGATTCCTAGCTACAAAAATTACAGCTCTTGTGTGCCAGAGTGTCTGAGAGATGTATTTCACGCAAGCAAATCAGATTTTCCAAAAACTTCATCCAACAAAAAAACATGTTTACTTCTATTTCGTTGAGATTTCTGGTATTATATTTGGTTGGAAATTCTGCACTGGATAATATACACTTGTGTCAATGTAGTCATTTCTGATGTGTAATGTTATGTTGTTTGTAAATAAATCTGAAATGGCATGGACTAGTCCGTGATGAAAAACCTATAGCATTATATTTTCTCACTATTCAAATATCAAGGACATCTACGTGGGAGTAATCTTCCTCTTTTGACTTCTGCAGATCAGATGTTTTCCAACATTCATAACCCTTTACACTCTCTTCATCAGTCTAGCATCTGCTAGAACAGAAAGAGAGTAAAGATATCTGGTGTTCTGACAAAGCCAAAGGTGAAATAGCTTTTTGGTTTTCCCAACAGCATTAGTACAAAGGAAACACAGCATTAACTGCAATTTGAAGTCTTTTCCCTAGACATTATAGCATGAAACCTCTCTGATGGCAACAGACATGCACATACAAGTATTGGACTTTTTTTATAAAAACTATAATTTTATTATTATTACTATTCTAAAATTTGAACTGAATATAGGGCATAATAAACATATAGAATGTATGATGATAGCATTTTAAAAACAGATATTTTATAAAGATATATTTTTTTTTATATATTTTTTTATATATATATATATATATACATATAAAGGGTGTTTCATTAAGATGGATCAAAGTCAACAGTAAATGTAAAGTAAAGTGTTATTGATAAAAATTTATTTATTTCTCTATTGGTTCATGTTATTGAAGTCATGGCAATTATGTGTGAAAAATAATATTGCCCAAATGTCTGCCAAGGCTTTGGCAGCACACCCCACTCTATGATCAAAATCCTTGATGACGTCTCTGCATAGTTGCTCATTGATCTCACCAATATGCCTTATCTCATCCTTCAGCTGTTGTTGGCTTGTTGCTATAGACCTTAGTTTTAAAATGACCCCAAAGGAAGAAATCTAAAGGCGTCAAGTCGACACAAACATGGTGGCCAATTGACTTCACTGTTTCAAGAGATGATGTGACCTGGGATCTTCACTTTGCATTTCTGTTTGAACATCCATTTTCATAATAGGCTTCAATAACTTTAACATGTTGTTTGATTGTTAATCTTTCCATGGTTGAAATTGCCAAAGACTTAAGTTGTTAAATCTGAAAGTAAAAGATAAAAATCCTTAGATGCTTAAACTTAATTCACATTTAAAATCGGTTCATGTTATTGGAATACCCTTTATATTAACTATGGAGAGCAAGGAAAAATATTTGCCATAAAATAATAGGAAATTATTTTTTAAAAAAAACATCAAAAATGGCAAAGACAATGGAGTTCTCTTAAGAATTTCTTGAAGTGATTGTCATCATAGTCATGGAATGAGATATCAGATCAATGACAAGCTCAAGATCCCACATCATTTGGATTAGAGCCAGCATGTAAAAACTGAATGAACATAGCCTGCCTACCAATGTGGGTCAAAAAGAATATCCTTCATCAATGAACAAGCATCTAGATCTATTTGTCAGACAGTAATACATCATTCACATGGAAGCATTCAGCAATACCTGCAGATATAGACACTTTACTGGGTGGGGTCATGTTGCCAGGCTCATAGCAAGACCTGTTTCTGTTGAAATCAAGGCTTGTGAAGGCTCATCTCCAGTTTGCCTCTTACCATCTCAAGATGCCTGTTTCATTCAGGAACAAAATTTCATGGTTGGACAAGCTTAAAATGAAACTCTTTTGAGACGTGGAGAATGATGTGTCAAATGACTCCCAAAGTACCATCCTGACAATCATATGTACAGGATTTTAATAGGCACTTCACTGGGGAGGGCTGAATAAATTGCATCAATAAATCACAAGCAATCAAGTAAATCAGTGGAAAAATACAGCAACTGCTACTGACTGATTCCACAAACTGAAAAACGACCATAATTTGGAATTTATACAACTAGATACAAAAGATTTCTACACTTCTATAAAAGAACCTGTGCTAGATAAGGCCATCGACTAAGCTCAAGAACAAATAAAAATAAGCACAAATGAAGTAGACATCATTAAGTATGAATGAATACCAAAAATCAGGTAAATTTAATAATAATAATAACAACAACAAATAATTAAATAATCTATAATAAATAATGAGTAAAAAATTAACACTATCAAAATAGCTACATTTAGATCTACAATTATTTCTACCCAGTTGCCTCTAGAATAATTTGAAACATAATTGTTATTGTCCATTACAATCGACCTTGCTACCCATAATGCACCACTGCCCAGTATATATAAATAGTTGAGCCAAAGCACAATACACAGCCTAAAAACTGGGTTGACAGATGAAGCAGACTGTTGCCGCTTAGTGCTGACCTCACTCTAAGTCATCAATGTTTGTCAGGCTCATTACAATCTTTAACAAAATATACTATTGGTATAACTTAGATGCTAAAATGATTCCTTTACTTCAACTAAAATATATTTTTTTAAATCTCTTCATGAAATTAAAAAAACATTTTGATTTTTTAATATTGTAATAATTCTATAAGAATTAACATTTCTTTTAAAAGAATTTTTCCAGGCATGTAAAAAAAAAAGTGAGGACAAAGTTTTTGATATGTTTGTCTGTCTGTTGCTTGTTTTCCATTTTTTTTATTGTTTTATTGCCTGGTTATCAAGTCCCTGATGGTAGAGTGTGGGGTTGTATATATGTCTATGGGTTAGTGTGTTTATGTACCGCTCTGTGAATTGTTAGTTTAATTTATTGTACTGCTGACTGATATCATATTTCATCAGCACTACCCCAGTCACACTCCTCACCTCAACCCTCCAGTTGACAAGTTAAGTCTGCCACTTTCTTTGATTTTCACTGAATTGAAGTCGGGCTAAATTTATCTTGCCATTTCTCAAAAGATACATTTCACCGAAAAACCTTATACTGTACAGAATAAATTATTTAAAATGGACATTTAAAAACAATAAGTTTAAATAAAAATGTGTTCTTTGAAAAACAAGGCACACAAGTCATCAGAGATTTATAAAAGATTAAATTAAATCAAGAAATATATTGCTTATTAAGTATGTCTCCAGCTTCAATAGGATTCAGATGAATGCAGTTTGACTAGCCATGTTAATTGTATTTCAATCTTTTTTTACTTACTTTGTTTCTTTCTTTCTTTATAATGTACAATATCAATGAAATGTATTTTGGTCAATATTTTTGGGCACAGAATTAAAACAATTTTGGATTGAGCTGAAGTCAAGAATGAAAATGGTGCACTACAAAAGATTTTTGTTGCTTTGAAAGAGATATACTTCAATGTTGACTCACTCAGGCTTAGCCTGACAAGCTCAACCCCCAGAATCACCACTGATATATATATATATATATATATATATATATATATATATATATATATATATATATATTTGTCATCCAGAGACAGACTGTTTCGCTGTTTCACAGTTCATCAGTGTGGCTAGACGTCCGGTTGCCTCTAGCTAGGATCGAAACCCGACTGAATTTGCGTCAGTCGGAACTTCTACCAGTAAGCCGTCGGCGCACGGCAGGGATGAAGGTGAATTTTAGCGTGTTTATTTTTAGATTTAGATAAACACACAGTGACTGACAGTGACTCAATTCTGCCGAAGAGTCGTGCAATATTAGCTTAAATAGTCACTGTTTACAAACTCACACCTCAAACCAAAGAGCTCAACCAAAATTAATTTTTCAGGAGCCAATATTTTTGTCATCCACAGACAGACTGATATATATATATGTTGCAGGAATAGATCTTGTGTGCATAACAGACCATTGAAGAGGTCATGTGCATAAGTACTCCCTGCTAAATGGCAAATGAAATGATATGAACTTTCACACCTGCAGCTAGCATACAGGTATAGGAAAGATTTCTGATACAGGCAGTTATATAAACAGCCAACCCAAAGGGGGTCAGATAGTCTTTCTTAAACATCACAGGAGAATGTAAGGTATCATGTATGGTACCACTCATGCTACAGACTGTTTGAGAGTAATTGACAAATTATTAGAGTGAATGAAATGTTATGTAATGGAAAATTCAATTCTCGTGTTATCCTTTTTCAGCATGCAAACTTCATTACGTGCATGCATAAATACACACGCACACATACACATATATAAGTGGGTATTGAGGTCAACACCCAGTAATGACAGTCTGTTTCATGCTTAAATGCCTGAAGATTAAGCGTGAAACAGACTATCGCCACTAAATGTTGACCTCAATTTCCACTTTTATATTTACATATACTCTATCCCTGATATTGAGCACTTTAACCCATAAATATAACATACCTTAAATCTATATTTTGACCATATATATATATATATATATATATATATATATATAGTCATCCACAGACAGACTGTTTTGCTGCATCACAGCTCCACAGTGTGGTTAAATATCCGATCACTTCAAGCCAGGACCGAAAACTGACCAATTTGGTATCTATCAGAGATTCTGACTCCTAGCCTATCAATGCTTGGCAGAGAGAAAGGTGAATTTTTGCGCATTTTGTTTTTCATAAACACACCAGTGACCAAGAGGACTCAATCCGTTGGGAGAGTCTTGCATTATATATATATATATATATATATATATATATATATATATATGAATTTTTCTCATGCACCACATTGCAGATTGTTGTCTTGGACACATGGATTTCTTTGGCATTGACCCTCCTTGATTTGCATTGATAATATTCTCTACCTGATGTATGAATTTTGATGTTCTGAAGTACTCCCACTGAAAATACAATGCATAATAATATTTTTAAATCTTTCTGGAAGGTTTTATATTAGTTTTAATTTCAGGCTAATAGATTAAAATTATTATTTCCAATAAGAAAAATAGTTTGCTGTGCTTCAAAAATAATTTAGATACACTAAAAGGAGTTTTCATTTAGGAAATTGGCAATCATCACTGATTTTAGCACCATTTTTAGCCATCTTTCATCACAATGTAATTCTCTTTATTAAAAAATCTTCCAAAAATAAAATAAGCTTTTCTGAAACTTTATTTAAGGAGCATTAGCTGATTTAAAGTATAATTTATCAGATTTGAAACAAATATTACTTTAAGTTTAAAATATTGCAGAAATGCATTTTTTAACACAGTGGTAGTTGTTCATTTAAGATGTTGGCAGCTTGAACGACAGACCGAGGATTGTTTGATGTTTTTCTGTGGTGGATATATCTGCAAAATTTACTTGAGGAATATAATGTGAGCGCCTATTTTATATAATTTTTTAACTACCCAGTAATCTTAAAAATTTAGGAAAATATTCTCCATAATCTAATGTCGTATTGAATTTTAGGTACTTTGGCTTTAAATTTACTTTAGTTATTGCTCTTATTTTCTGATAATGTCATCTACAAAAATTGGAACATTTATACACACAAAAACATTATAAAATTCTTTTTAAAATATTGGTGTTTGATGAATTGTACTAAGCTTTTCCATTTATGATTAGTAAATATAGTTTTTGCTTAATAACAATATCACCTAGCTGGCACAAAGTAATGCAGAAATTTAAAAGATGGTAAACTTTATAAATTATTCTATTTAAAACTTTTTAAATTGAAAACAATTCTTGTAAAAATTCATTATTCATCAAAAAACATTTTTTTAAGACAATAGTGTTCATAATATATATTTTTTTATAAACGCAATTAAAGGCTTTTCTAGTTAAATGTTTTAGTTTATTACACTTTTTATTTTATGATTCAGAGCAGATTTTTGCTAACTGGTGTTTTTATTTTATAAAAAAGAAATTATTTAAATTGTCTAATGAGTTTTGCTTCTAACAAAAATTTAATTTCTCAAAATTTTTTAAAAAAATGGGAGGTGCAGTAACAGATATAAAAAATAAATAAATAAATTACCATAATTTTCTAAATAAAAAATCTAAAATAATTTCATTCATTTGTGAAGAAGTCTTGAAAGTGTAGTTAAAATCCAAAAATTATTTGATTTTTGCAAGAAATTCCAAAAGATGCTAAAATTTCTTATGATAAACTTTGGTGAAGCAAAAAAAAAATTAAAAGATATTTAACCAAAATTTCAAATGTGCTAAAATGGATAAAAAAAAAAACAATTTAATAATCAAAAAATCCTTAGCTCTTTCCTCTTAATAATAACAAGGATTTTGATGATAAAACTTATTAAGTTTGGGGCATTTTTTCATCATAGTATGCTATTTTTTAGCTAATCAGTGGTAGTAACGATATTTGATACTCTCTTAATACTGAGAATGCATGGTGTCTTTTGCAACAGATTTATAAAAGAATTCTTTTCATTTTTGTTAAAAGCTCATAAATTATTGTCATAATCTATGAACTTTTCAAATTCTTTATTGTAGTTGTTACGTGATATTGTTAATAAGTGAATACTACATTTTCTAATCATAAATGGAAAATCTTATACAATTCAGTGAACAGTATTTTAAAAAGAATTTTGATATTTTTTGTCTGTATGTGTATAAACGTCCTGATTTTGTTTGTCATAGGTGACCATAAATTAGTATAAGAAATTTGAGCATCTTTCTGCAGTGAAAAACATTGATTTGGAAATTCTTGCAAAAATTATTTAATTAGCAGATTTTAATGAAACTTTCAGGACTTATTCACTAATGAGTGAAATTATTTTAGAAAAATTTCTTTTTTAGAAAATCTTGGTAATAATATTTATAAAATAAAGTTTCAAAATGTATATGTTATTGTTGAAATTTTTGGATGAAGAGAATGACGTTAAGTTGATAGATTTGTCAATATAGATTTTAGCAATTTCAGAGAAAAAATAATAATACCAACCAATTCGATTTGAAATACACTACAGCAAAGTATTTTTTGCTTATTGCATATTTAAAATTTAAATCCATTAGCTTGGAATTAAAACTGAAATAAAAGCTTCAAGAAAGATTGTCTTCAGGTATCACTTTCATTTTAATAAAGATTGAATTTGTATTAGTACCATAGCAAGAAGCAACAACAGAGACTAGACCTGTGTCATCACTAATACGGACATATCCTTTCAATTCAATATGACTGCTCTTTATTTACTACTGTTTCTTATTCTAAAAAGAAAAGTAAATGTATGGTTAGCGGAAGATAACCTGGCTACTTCCGGCCCATTAAATGGAAGGGACATCACTCCATGTTCATTGCTGGTATATATATATATATATATATATATATATATATATATATATATATATATATATATATATATATATATATATATATAAAAACGAAAAAAAACCTCCAACTTTACTTAAAAAGACACAAATATAATCATAATTGCTAAATTTTATTTAAAAACATTAAAAATGTATTTTTAAAACATTGATGGCTCACCTCAGGATGACTGACAGTGATACATATTTTATGTTAATTAATAGCAGGGTTGCAAGATTGGTTTTACTTTTTTTTTATGCCTAATTTCTGAAATCTGGCCTTGGTTTGACACCAGAGAATCGATTTGGCGTCTGGCCTTTTGTTTTTTTTTACATGCTAAAATACATAATACACAGTATATTACAGCTGCTATTTTCTTTTTTATCCATGGTGATGCGCCTGAATTATGGAATATTTTGGTCCGTTTTTTCATCAAGGGGAAGGGCTCCCAGAAATTTATTGTTGTTTTTTTTTTTTTATAATGGAATCATGATTCTTTTGCAAACATATGGCACTTTCAGCAGCCAATCCAAAGAAAGAGATTTCTTTCACAACTCTTTTATCATATATATATAAATAAATAAAAAAAAAAAACTAATGACCGTTTTTCCTGGTCATTCACATACACACTCGACCCTCTTCTCCGATGTTTCTTTCATATTGCTCTGGATCCCACAAAAAAGTGCAGAGGGAGGGTCCCTGTTTTTGTTCACCCTTCCCTTTATAGGGCACTAAAATTAACATATCCTGCGGACATCGGCGGTCTGTCTTATGGTGATGCTGTCGACAATGAGATGGCGTCAGGTTCAATGGGACAGGCTGTCGGTGTCCTCACCCCAGCAATGTTCCACTCTGATGGGCGACCCTAATCGATTCGATAATGGCACTCTGGTTAGCTAGTTTGAATGTCCGAGGCCTGAGGTCGGAGTCTCGAAGGGTGAGACTCGTTCGCGACCTTCAGAGCCTCGGGGTGAATATATGTTGTGTACAAGAGACCCGTTTTTCTTCTCGCGATTATGAAGGCATTCTGTCTAAGGAGTTTACTCTTTTTTCAGCATGCTTTGATGGACGCTCGAGGGGTGTCTCTTGGCTGGTGAGCAAGTCTTTGAAGGCTGCGTGTGCTCTTGTCTTCGCAGATCCGGCGGGCAGGCTTTGCGTGCTGGATGCTACCATAAAAGATAAGGCTTTGCGTCTCATTGGGGTTTATGGGCCCAATATCCAGGCTGAGCGACTTGCTTTGTTTCGGCAGATCGAGCCGTTTATGACGACATCACGTCGGTTAATTTTAGCGGGGGATTGTAATGCCGTCCTTGACCCCGATATAGATCGTATAGGGTCCAAATATAAAGCGGGTACTAAAAACTGGGGAGTGGAACATTTTCGGGGCTTTGTCGATGGGTTTGATCTCATCGACAAGTACCGGAATGAACACCCTCAGCGGGTAGTGTGGACTTGGACAAATAGTGGCAGCTCGGCTGTAGGTGTGCTTGCGAGCTACCTCGACCGAGTTTTAGTTAGGAGAGTCGATGTAGGACTCTTAGGGTGTCCAAGTTTTCATTATATAGTTTATTCGGATCATAGGCTTGTCCGGGTCCGTGTAAACTTAGATAAGCCTAATGTTAGGATAACTGGCTACTGGAAATTCAACTGCTCGTTATTTGGCGAGCAGCGTTTCCGGGACCAGTTTTTACTAACCTTACAAAGGGAACTGACGGGGGCTGTGGTGGGAAATGCCTGGTGGGACAAACTTAAATCTAAAATTCGAACGTTTGCTGCCGATTTTAGTCGTCGACTCAGCGTAGATAGATTAGCGGCGCAAACGGTTGTAGAGCAAAGAGTCGATCGGGCTGTGAAATCCCGTGATAGTGGGGAAGTAGTCCTAGCTAAGGCAGAGTTGGCCTCCTTGCTTACCAAGAAGGATCAAGCTCTGGTAGTTAGGGCTAGGTTAAAAAGAATGTCCTCTGAGGCGACGAATATGGCCGCAGAATTGCGTGCAGAGGAAAGTAGGAATGCTTCAAGACGGCATATCGCGAGCGTCACATTGCCGGATGGGCGGACAGTGACTACAAACTCGGGCATATGCGAGGCTTTTCGGGATTACTTTCGGGATCTTTTTACCAGGGAGCCCGGTCTGAGCTCTGCTCAGTTCGACACCTATTTAGCTGACTTTCCCTGCCTTGAGGCAGCTGAAGCGGCTGGGTGCGAGGGTCCCATCACTGAGTCGGAAATCTGGGAAGCGCTGAAACAGGTTGGCCTGGATAAATCTCCGGGATTAGATGGTCTTCCTTACGAAGTTTACTTGAGGCAGTCGCCCGTTTTTGTTCCTTTGCTGCAGCTGGTCTTCAACAACTGGATGAAGCAGGGGTCTATACCTCAACGCTTCACCAGGGGTGTGATCAAGTTGGTGCGTAAGGGCAAAAGCGGTGGGGATGGGATAGGTAACTTTCGCCCTTTAACTATGTTAAATACAGAGTTAAAGATTTTGGCTAAGGTCTTGGCTAACCGTTTGCAGCTTGTCCTGTCTAGTCTGATTGGCTCCGAGCAGACTTGTTCTGTGAAGGGCCGGACTATTCAGGACAACCTTCATATGGTGCGCCTGATCATCGAGAAAGTCGACAGTGAAGCCGCGCTGATCAATTTAGATCAGTCCAAGGCCTTTGATAGGGTTGACCATCGATTCTTGGAGGCTGTTCTTTCGGCTGCCGGTTTCGGGCCGTACTTTCGCCCCTGGATCCGGCTCATGTATGCGACTCCCGGTGCGCTGGTAGAAGTGAACGGGGTAAGATCGGAACCTTTCGTATTGTCTCGATCTATTCGTCAGGGTTGTCCGCTGTCGCCTATGCTTTACGTTCTTGCGTTGGAACCTTTCCTTCGCAAGTTAAAGGCGAATCCGGTCCTACGCGGAATCTCTTTACCTGGTGCTACCACCTCGGCCAGGTATTCTGCCTATGCTGACGACGTTTCGGTTCTTGTGTCGAGCAGAGCCGAGATTAACGAAGTCAGCAGAGAAATCGGTGGGTATGAGATGGTAACAGGGGCCAAGATCAACCGCGATAAGTCTGTTGGCTTGCGGTTGGATGCGTGGAAGGGGGTTTCTCTTCCCGGACCATTCAGCTGGACGGATGGGCCGATCAAGATACTCGGCGTCTGGTTCGGTCCTGATATCCAGTTGGATAAGAATTGGTCGGAGGTGCGAGAGAAGGCCGAGAGCGCAATTAATTTGTGGTCTCGGAGGAGGCTTTCCTTGAAGGGGAGGGCGGAGGTATGTGTTTCACATATCTACCCGATTCTCCTTTACCGACTCTCGGTACTTCCACTTCCGTCTACCACAGTGCTTTCATTAGTACAGCTCTTGTTCTCTTTCTTGTGGAGAGGCAGAGCTCCTAGGGTATGTCGGGAGATCTGTTGCCTTCATCCTACTGAAGGCGGTCTAGGGATGCCTAGCATTGAGATTCGTCTCGATATGCTTCGCATCGGGTTCCTGGATCGTTTGTGTCGCGATTCGGATGACGGGGGCGCCTTCTGGAAGGAAGACGCCCGTAGATCCTTCCCATCCTTGAGAAGTGTGCACTCGGGCGAGGAGGAGGCTGGCCGTTTGCCTCGTGCCGAGTGCTCCTTCTACCGTGAATGTCGTCTGGCTCTGAAACACCTCTTACGGGCGACGGTTGGCCTCCCCAACGTCCAGGCGTTGTCTCGTAGGGCATTATATCGGGTGGTAGTCAGGGGGTCCGTTCATGATGATTTGATTGACGAGCTCGGTCTTACGAAGCAGGAGGCTCGCTCAATCTGGCCTTGGGCTTCCGGGTTGAAATGTCTCAACAACGATGAGGCATCCCTCACCTGGCTGGTGATACGTGGGGCCCTCTGGGTCGGCAAAAGACTTTGCACAGCGGGTTTGGAGAAATATCCAAACTGCCGACGTTGTGAGGGGGAAGTCGAGACCCTTGGTCACGTCTTCTTTCATTGCAAGTCGGTAGCACCATTGTGTAAGTTTGTTGAAGGTCTCATGGTTCGCATGTTGCAGGGAAAGTTTTTCGTCCTTGAGGCCGCTTCTGTTTGTAGCAATGTGGCCCCGCCGCTAACGGAGTCTGAACTCTATGTGTTCCACTGCTTGCTAGGAGTTATGAGAGTCGTGATTTGGGTGACGCGTCAGAAGGGATTCTATGAAGGTGAGAAGTTCACTTCTTCCCTACTAATCTTGTACTTTAAGCATCAGCTTAAAGTCAAGATTAGGACGGAAAGGCGGCGACTCCCTTCATCAGAATTCGCCAAAAGGTGGGTAAATCTTGCGCGAATGTGTAGAGTGAGAGGAGCTGACTTGGAGTGGCACTTGGACCTCGGCTAGGTGCAGGATTTCGTCCCTCATGGGTTCAACAGACGCAACCCGTCCCGATAGTAGACTAGTATAGGTTTATTTTGAATTTTTAGTTTCTCGTTTATGGTTAACTTAGCTAGAGTATGTATGCTCATTAGCCCCCCTTTTATTTCTGTCCCTATTTTTTCTTTAGTTTAATTCCCCATCCCCTCCCGCGTTAGGTGGCCAGTGACGTCAGTTCTCTGGTAGTTGCGAGATGACTTTCGTTTCGTGCGTGTGTTTCTTTTTTTTCGTATTTGTTATTGTGTCTGAATGAGTGTGTGTCTGTGTGAGTGATTTTGGATGGATGACTGTTTTTCATACTTTTATAATCTCGCAATTTTTTCGTCCAGTTAACTGATGTTACTGCCACATTTAGGTACTGTGGGGGGTTTTATTACTAATCTTATTTTGTTTTGTTTTCTTGTAAATAGTTCATTTGTTTTTGTAAATATACATTGGGGTTTTTTAAATTGTTATTCCCCCCCCCCACTGACTTTGAATTGTACATATGGGGACTAGTTAGAGTTTCATAGAGAATTTGTGGAATTATGGTGGATGTAGTAAGAAAGGTATGGAAGAATGTGTTGTTTTGGTGGTAGGACTATTGTTGGTATGTTTGGGTCAGTGGTTGCGACTAGCTAAGTTTTTAGTTTAAGACAGATGATGACCGTCCTTCCCCACCCCCTTTTTAGGCCTTGTGCCACATTTTGTATATGTTTTTAATATATGCAAATAAATATCTTCTTTCATATTGCTCTTTAAATGAAAAAAAAAAGTCTTAGGCATACTGTATCCCGGATACATATACTAAAAAAAAAAAAGAATTAATAAAACGATTATTACGCTATCATTAGATTTAGGTAAAAAAAAAAATTTTTTTCAATTAAAGAATTTAAATTTCATGAAATAAAATCATTTTTTAAAGTATTATTAAAATTTTACAAAGAAAACACTAACAAAAATACAAGATTTTTTTCAGCAAATCCGACATACTAATAATTTATTTCTGAATTTAAAGCAACAAAAAAAATCACCATGCAAATGTTTAACATTGAAAGAAATAATACGTTTCAATATTATAAAACGCCTAAAATCCCACTTAATAAATAAAATCTCATATTTATTTGGCTTTTTTCTGGCTTTCTTTAATAATTTATTTGGCTTTAAATAAAAATTTTAATCTGGCAGTCCTGGTTAACAACTCTAGACTGAATTACTTCATTTGTAAGCATTGTGGTCCGTAAAACCACAAACTTAAAAATAAAATGTAGCCTTCTTTTTACTTCTCACTTTTTTTAATTAATAAAATTGTTACGTCACAATCTTATGGCGAGAATCAACAACGAAAACTAGACCCGTGTCCAACATTATTACGGACTTTATTTATTTCCATTTTCACTACGAGAGGTAATTTTTTTTTCTTTCTGTACCGTACTGAAAGAAAAAAAAGATGTCCCTCGTAGACAGAGGAAGTTAATACTTACTTCCTCAATCTTCATAGCTATTAAAAAATGTTGATTATAAAATTAAAAAGTAATGTCAACAGAAAAACTTCAATCAATGTATTTGAGTTTTTAAAAATCATAATAATTATTTCCATAAAAACTTATTGAAACGAAAAAAAAGGTAAATCATACTTCTTGGTCTCAAATATTTTTTGATAGAAATAATTATTATGATTTTTAAAATTTTAAAGAAATAAAATTTTTGCTGTGGAAAATTTAAACATCCGGAGGTGAAATTTACGCGAATACCTAAAGCAAGGAACAAATTGTTCTTTTACACCGGTTATTATAATTCTTTGTTCTTTTTCCTAATTATTGTGTTCAACACTATTTCTTCTATTTTCAAATCATTTCGTCCTTTTTTTTTTTTTTTTAAATCGCAGTTGATCTGAAAATAATAGCTTTATTGATTAACAAACATTTACGAAATATTCTCGAGGTTGCGAAAGAAATATCAAGTCCAGCAAAACAACTTTAGTTTAATCTTGTTTGTTTTTTTAGCTTTTTTTTTTCTTTTCTTGTTTTTGTATGAAAAAGTTCTCATTCACTCTCTAAAAAGGTAAGTTTTTGTCTCTTAAAAAAGATTTTACTATCGTTTTTGCGGGGGCCATGACCCTGGAGGTAGACTTTGACTTGATCTCTATTATGTAGGGATCGTCACTAAATTTTCGATACCTAAGGTAACCTTAGGTATCAATCATTAGTAAGGTTTAATGATTTTTTTAAATGAAAATGCATTCTTGTAACTTTCTTTTTATCTTTCAAAATATTCTGGTGTATTTGGAATAGAAATTATATATTCTCGGTTTTAAAAATCTTCCAAAAATAAAATATATGTTTACGTTATTTGTGGAAAGTTAGCAAATTTAAAGTTAAGTTAATCTGAATTGAAACAAATATTACTTATAGCATAAAACGTAATATACAAGCATTTCTTAACCACGGGGTCTTGTTTTTCGGGGGTGTTGTTTCATTTATGACAGCTTGACGTTTTGAAAAGCTAAGTATGGTTGACCAGAAATTGACATAAATTTATGAAATCTAAGAGAACGCTTTGATTTTGGTTTTTAACTCTAGTAATTTTTAAAAATTAACATAATATTTCAGCAATTATCTAATATTTTATTGAATTTTAGTTTCTTTAGCTTTATATCCTTACGTTTTTATCAAAATAACTCTCACAAAAAAGAATAAACTTAAAAAAAAAAAGTAAAATCTACTAACAAAAATCATGAAATAGGAATGAAAGGAATTTTCAAAATGACATGCAAATTCTAAAATAAAAAGGCACTAAAACAGTAATCATAAATACAGTGTAACCCGGATATAAGAGAAATCCGGATATAAGAGAGATTTTCTCTGGTCCCAAATTAGAGCCTGTGTTAATGTATATATAATAGACCAAACCCGGATATAAGATACTTCTTCTCCAGTCCCGACAATTCTCTTATATGCGGGTTACACTGTAATACGTAGACTGCTGATTTAAAAAAAACAAGATTTTTAACCAAACTTTTGAATATGATAGAAATGATTAACAAATTTAATAAAACAATAAAAAAATACTTTGAACTTTCCTCTTAATAATAACATAAACAATTTGATGATAAAACTTTGTTTTTGTTAAGTTTGAGGCTTTTTTTATCATGCTCTGCTGTTTTATCAACGACAAAATAGAAGTCATTATTATGTTACCACTTTATTTACCATTAATTTGAGGTACCTCCACACTCCACAAGTTTGTAATACCCAAAGATTTTAATGTTTTTTTAAAAAATGAAAAATCTTTTTTGAAGTTTTTATTTTAGTAGATACCTCCCAAAAATTTTTATTATCAAAATGTTTGTTATTACTAAGATGAAAGACCAATATTTTTTTTTTATTATTTTATTAATTTTTTTCTTTACATGTGCTACCTCCATTTATTTAATTTTATGAAATTTCAGTCTCTTCATATTTATATTAGTTAAAAGCAGGACCCCTTGGAGAATTTAAATCTTCAATTTGTTTATTGTGAAACAGAAACACCATTTACCAAAAATCTGCTCTGAATCATACAATAAAAAATGCAATAAAAGTAAAACTATGACATTATTTCATTTGTAAACCTTTTAATTGCTTTTATAAATAAGATATATTAAGGAAACTTAAGAAAACAATTTTTTGAGATGGATAATAAATTTTTACAAGAATTGTTTTCATTTTTTAAATTTTAATTAAAATAATTTATTAAGTTTTAGATCTTTTAAAATTCTGTATTCATTTCAACCTTTTACAGGATATTAAATGAAAACTATATTTCCTAATGATAAATAAAAAAGCTTAATCATCAAACAAGAATATTTTTAAAAGAATTTTGAATTTTTTTGTATATGTATAACTGTGCCCATTTTTTGCAAGTACAGGCAACCATACACAACATTATCAGAAATTAAGAGCGATAACTATGGTAAATTTAAAGTAAACATTTTTAAAATTTAATAAGATATTCGATTACGGAGAATATTTTTCACAAATTTTTAAGATTACTGAGTACTTAAAAATCATATAAAAAGGTGCTTAAATTATGTTCTACAGATCAAGTTCCATAATTTAAACCTATCTGTCAACATGTAAAGCAGCTACAGTCAGGTTAAAAACACAGATACTGTCAGTTGAAAAAAATAATTTTTCCAATATTTTAAACTTAAAGTAAATAAAAAAATTTTATAATCGGATTAATTATGCTTTAAATCAGTGAATATTCTTCAATTAAAGTTTCAGAAAAGTATATTTTATTTTTGGAAGATTTTTTAATAAAGAGAATTGCATTGCAATAAAAGACAACTAAAAAAAAGTGGTGCTAATCAGCTACTTTAGCAAAACAAACCTCCTTCCAGTCAATTTAAATTACTTTTTGAAATACAGAGAAGTATTTTGCTTATTGGAAATATTAAAATTAATTTATTAGCTTGGAAATAAAATAAAAGCTTCAAGAAAGAGTTTTCATTTTTAAAACTTCATTTTAAAACTTAGGTATATTTTTTTTTTTTTTTTTTTTTGGAGGCACCTATATTTCAGCTTTAATAAAATAAACTTTTATTAAAACCTTTTTCTTATTATGAAAAGAAGGATCAAAGGATTTTTTTTGTTGTAACTTATTTTTTATCCTTTTTAGAACTTTGGAAATTTTGCTTAAAAATCATTTTTCTAGCATCACATCACAAAACCATAAATTTGTACAGGAAACTTGAGAAATCATTTGAAAAAGTTCTGATAACTGTTGGAAGGATTTATCAACTTATTCAACTTACTTGCTTGAAAATGCTAAGGCTCATAACTTAAAATTCTTTTCAGTTTCATCAATAGACCTGTTGGGCTTCCATATTTCTCATGGGTTACTGAGTCCAGATCCTGAAAGTCTCTGACCACTTCTTGATTTGCCTGTTCCTGTTGATAAAAGGTCTTTGCAGTGGGTTGTGACTTTGTTTGCATATTATTACAAATAGGTACTCAAATTTTCTGATAAAATAAGGCCTTTCCTTATTTTATCCAATAAGCCAATTCTTCAGGTTTTGCAATTGCACCAACTTTAAGCCCAGCTGGAAGGCCTGTTGCCTTTCATTCTCATATATTAAAAAAAAAATGAACAGTTAATCTATATCTTTAATTCTCAAAATGTGTGTGCGTGATCGAATGTTGTTTATGCGTTTCCACAGTTTTCATCTGATTTCAATGAATACTTTTTTTGTTTGATAGATAATTCTTCAGTGCCAGTTTTGAGTACAAATAAATTGTTGGCGACAATGGCTCTCCACTACTTCCTGTCCATTATAACTCATCAACGTTTTTACTACTTACTGTCTGTTCTTGGATATATATATTTCATAAAACCTTTAATAAAAATAGTTTAAATTATTACAATTTATAATTCTCAAAATGTGTGTGTGTGTGTGTGTGTGATCAGATGTTGTTTATGCATTTCCACAGTTTTCATCTGATTTCGATGAAATTTATTTTTGTTTGATAGATAATTCTTCGGTGCCAGTTTTGAGTTCAAATTGTCTGGAAAAAAATTACAGCCCTGAAGGTGAAAAATTTTTGAAAAAAATTTTTTTACACTTTACACAAAATTCAAAGGCAAAATTTAATGTCTGTAGAAAACAGCATACAATCGATTTAGAGAGTTGAAATCTAATGCAAAAGATTATTAGAATTATAAAAAAAAGTATATTGTAAATAAAAATTATTGTATATTATTATTATGACAATCCATTGAAATGGTTCATTCTTTGCAAAATTGAGAACGCAAAATTGGCTCTTTTCAAATTGTTAATATTGCACCCAATTATTGTTACTAATATTGATTTTCAGGTGGGCTGACTATAAATTTAAACTGCTCCAACTGAACAGCAAATATTCCCAGTAATGAAAGACCTGGGCAGACGGGTTTTACTGCTAGTTGTCATATATGTCAAGAAATCAACAAAGTTGAGTTTGTTTTTTTTTTAATTTTAATGCAAAGATAGTTGGTCATACATTTCCAGGGAATGTGAATACTGTATAGATTGTCCAAATACTTTAACTTGCAGGAGAAAGTCTTTCAGAGAT
>OZ038479.1:43160362-43192862 GCA_964036315.1 Acanthosepion esculentum
TGCTCATGATATGAATAACCTGCCATTGCTAAACAGAACATTTCTCAGTTAACTCGCTACTATACATGTTAAACGTTGAAGACAGCCACAAATGTACATGAATGACAAATGTAACCTAGTCTACATGCCAACACAGCACCATCTATCATAAACTTTCTTTATAGCTAATAACTCAAAAATGAAGGATTTGTCGATTATATGTTTATGTGGACTTTTGTCCTTGTTTTGGTATGAGGAACCCCCCCCCCAAAGTTTGTAAAAGTATTTTCAATACACCCTGTATATACAGGGCACAACGGATAAACTGTCATCTAAATTACACAAAAATGAAAATAACACTGACATCTCTTTTCAACAGATATATTTACCAAAATTACACAAAAATATCTTAAAATACTAAACAGCAAATTTATTCAATAAAATGCCTTTGGCTTCAACCACAACTTCCAGACAACTATGAAATATCCTGTAACTCTTCTGAACAGTCTCCTTGTTTAAATTGGTGAATTCTGCCATAATCCTTGCCTTCAGTTCATCTTTGGCGTTACAAGGAGTTTTGTCGATCTCTCACTCAACTGTGCCCCACACATAAATATAAAGGGGGTTGCCAGTTTGGGGAGTTAAATGGCCAGATGTAAGAGGTGATGTGGTCACAGAAATTGTCTGACAGCCACGACTGGGTTCTCCTGCTTGTGTGACATGGTGCAGAGTCCTGTTGCCAGACATAGGGTCTTCCAGCAGCTACCCTTCTTGACCCAGGTTAGCACTACCTCTCCAAGGCACTTGATTTAGGCCTCCATGTTGAGGCCCTGTGGGAAGACGACCGGAGGCGTAACTTTGCCATCACTAGTGATCAATCCAAACATCATGGATATCATCCAGCTCTTTCCAAATCCTCTGCACTGTCCTCTGACCGACGCCCAAGCACTCTGGCATCTTCAATCATGAATGCCAAGCAGAACAGCATGTTGTTTCCAAGGTTTTGGCAGAGTGAATTGTGTCTTAGTGCCCCTTTTGCTCACTGACAGTGCTGAACTGACCCCCCACTATACTATGCAGTTGACAGAATCAAAAACAAACACCGCGCATGTGTGAAGTAAAAATATAAAATGGCGACAATTTACCCATCGCACTCTATATACAGGGTGGGCCACAAGTAAGCTGACACTTTGTAGGTTTTTAAAAAACATTTTGTTACATTTATATTTGGGCACCCCGAGGCGGTGTAAGGGTTAGCAAGCTTGTCTCACTAGAACAATTACGACCGAGTAGTGAGTTCGATCCTCACTGGGTGCCCCCATTAGTTCGGCCTTGTGCCACATCTAAGCTGTGCTTGGAAAATCCCCATTACATTTATATTTATTTGTTACAACCATATTTGTTTAAAAATGTTTATGTACATTTGTTTAACATTTTAGTTACATTTTTTAACACAGTTTAATCTTTTAAGTGCTCAAAACGTCCTCCTTCAACATTGCAGCATTCCGTAAGCCCCCTCCAGAACAGTGTGGCACACAGCACGATACAAATCCCAATCTCCATCAATTTCAATAAGTACTTCTGAGATGTACTCTTTTAATTTGTCCACCGTGTGAGGATTTCTCTTATAAACCCTGTTCTTTACTACACCCCCAAAAAGGAAATCAATCGGTGTTAGGTCAGGTGACCATGGTGACCATTCAATGCTGCACCTTCTTCTGAACTAACGCTGCGGAAAGGTTCGATTAAGGTAGTTCCTTATTGCCAAAGCATAATGTGGAGGTGCTTGTTTCTTGTTGAAAGAACAGTTCAGTGAATTTAGTGCTGGTTCTGAGTTGTGATCTACAATGTGACATAAATAGTGAAACAACTGTAAGCCTACTTTTGTAAACACACACACACACACACACACACATATATATATTGTCATCCACAGACAGACTGTTTCGCTATATCACAGCTCATCAGTGTAGCTAGGCGTCCGTTTGTCTCTGGCTAGGATCGAAACCCAACTGAATTAGTGTCAGTCGGGGATTCTATCACTAAGCCATTGACGCACGGCAGGGATGAAGGAGAATTTAAGCGTATTTATTTTTAGATAAACACACAGTGACAGAGAGAACTCGATTCGATTTACCGAAGAGTCTTATCACCAAATCAAGCAAACATTCGTATACAATATATAATATACATATATATATATGAATGTAATGAGAACGAAAATAATATATAAATTCTAACATTCACAGCATTAATTCAAAAGAGGTCTCAATACCAATAGTAGAGCAATAATTATTTATTATAATTTTTTCATATAGACAAAAACTACTCACTAATATTACCAGCTATACTTTTTTTGAAAAAAAAAATTTACAAGCAATACAATTTTGAAGAAAATTTTTTTTCCTGCAATGCATTTAAAAAAAAAAAATATTACCAGCAATTAAAATTTTGTCAGCATTAAATATCCCATTGAGGTTGATATGCTGTAAAACAAAGCAAACAAGCCTTATTTTCAAAACTAAATGCTAATCTGGGCCTAAATTTAAATCCAAAATTAGACTGCAATTCATTTAAATATTTTAACAACTGTAATAATCCACCCTTACAATAAAACATCTCACAATAAACAGAAATATTATAGAAGCAGTGTTGACCTGAAAATGCAGAATGTATGAGTTGTGCGATCAATATAAGGTGTTATGTATATTTCTTATATAAGAGAGAGGGGGGGCTGATTTTTTTTCCACTTCAGATTTTCTTTAATTTCTTTTTATTTCCATTTCCAGTATAGATTTCTGTTTTTGCTTCTTTATAATACTTAGTAAGTGTAACAATATATAAATGTTATTAAACAAGAAAATGACAAAAAAATGCAAAATTTTACTACCTGGAATACTCATGCATTGGATAAGTTGCTCCAGCTTGATAGGGTTTTGTAACTCATACTTTTGTTGCCTTTAATCTAACTTGAGAGTTTCTGGGACAACCCTTGAAAAGACTACTACAATCCTAACTAAGAATTAAGTAAAAGTGGCAAAACCTACAGAAATATAGCATCACAAAGTCATCTATAGATAAAAAAGCTACATTATCGTTTGGTCACTTTATTGAAATTATTAGATAAAATTTTTGAAAAAGTCTAATTCATAAAATTTGGCCTTCTGAAACGACAAACTGCCCCTCACCTCCATCACCATGTGTGATAGGAAAAAGAAAGGAAAAAGACAAAATTTTTGTTTCCCGCTACTATTACCACCACCTGTTTTTTATTAAATCAAGCCAACTTCTTAAAACTTGTTTCTTAAATACTGTAAGCTGTAGGGAGACAGTAGGTAAAGGGGATGTATTAAAACATTACCAACTTTATCCTTTGATGTCCGTCAGACAACTGAGTTACCCATTCAGGGTATGATGATAAACTACATCTGCATCCTGTGTAAGACGATAAACTATGTCCAGCAGCAACTCTGATCAGGAGGTTTTGAGGAGCGTGGAATCACCTCTTAATTGCTAGAATTCCCAGGTCCACCCTGACCTGGGGTGATAGCACCAGTTAGGGTCCCAGCTATGGCCAAATAATTAACCCCCTAAACTGGGGTCAAAACACTATGAAAGTGTAAAAATAGGTTTTAATACCAGAAATACTTTTTTGTAAAAAAATTATTACCAGAAATACATTATTCCCAGCAATACATTTTTGAAAAAAAATTATTACCAGCTATACATTTTTTTAAACAAATATTTGCAGCAATAGATTTTTGAAGAAAATGTATTACCAGCAATAGAATTTTGAAGAAAAAAAATATTACCAGCAATACATTTTTTGGGAAAAAATATTACCAGCAATAAAAATTTTTGTCAACATTAAATAACCTATTGAAGTTGATATGACATAAAATAAAACAAAACAAAAAACAAACTGAGTTAGGAAAGGCAAACATAGTAACAAATTAAAATGGCAGTTGACAAATCTGTGAGAAAAAAAAATTACATTTCAAAGTTGCTATTTCCATTTCAAGTAGGCCATTGCACTTTTCTGTTTTCATGAAAAATAAGCCCCTTCTCTCTCTCTCTATACATATTTTTTTTTTCATATATACGGTGTATATTCAACTGACCACGATTGAGAGTTTCTTGCCCACTAAATAATCTTGAGATATTTGGTACTGGTCAGTTTATTGAGCTGTCAGGAACATACTGCAAAAAATGCTTGACAATACTGGGTCTCAAGAGTTCTCCTACCCAAACATATATGTATGTATGTATGTATGTATGTTGCGGCATTCACCCTGGATCGGTTAAGCCGGCTCCTTCCAAGGAATTCACCGCGTCCGGAATGAAGGTCGACCAAGCACGGCGATCCGTCGCCAATGCTGAAACGAGTGACAGCCATTCCCGATTCCAACGGCGGTGAATTCTTGAAACGGAGTAACAAGGGAGTTTGAACTTCACACGCGGTCCCCACACCTCGCGTGCTATCCCAGTGGAGGGAGGAATATGCTCTTACTTGCTGCAGAATTTCCACAGACGCAGAGGCAGGAGTAACCAAGAGGCCACCGGATGCCGGTACAGATGCCGAATGGTTTTGAATTCAGAGTTGACCTTCTCCTAGACCAGTTGCCATCCAAGGCTATAGAACCCAGTCTGTCCTGCTATTTACCCATAGTTGGAGGGCAAAGAAGAGGATTCACACCTTTCCCAAGGGTGTTAGCACGTAAGTGAATGTAACGGATTCGACTGGGATTTGAACTCGGCTCTACGATTCCTCAATCCGAGCCGTTATCCATTACTCCACCGTGCCTCCTATTATATATATATATATATATATATATATATATATATATATATATATATATATATATATATATATATATATATATATATATATATATATATATATATATATATAGCACACAAATATAACTCTTGTAACTAAAGGTTGGAAAGTGAATGTTCTAACCCGCCAGACACATAAGCACACACACAAACATATATATATTAACACACAAAAGTAAGTAACTGTTGAAGAAGTATGCCAAAATCGTACACTGGAAAAAAGTGATCAATGCTGCAATGGCAGAGCATTTATGTTTATCAATAATCTTGTATACACATGACCACTGACCAATAGCAACTACCAGTTTCTTATAGATATTTATATACAGGGTATGATTGGTAAAGTGTCGCCATTTTATATTTTTAATTTCATGCATGCACATTGTTTTCGATTTTGTCAGCTGCACATTATAGTAGGGCCAGTTCAGCACCCATCTGTGAGAAAGCACTAAATGACGCAATCCACTCCACCAGAAATTTGGAAATGGCGTGCTGTAATGTTTGGCATAACAGAAGCTCCAATACGTGCATTTCAGAGTGTTTGGGTGTTACGCTGAAGAGAGTACAGAGGATTGGAAAGAGTTGGATGAATAGTGATTATGAAAGTACGGCAACTCAGAAAACGCACTCTGATCATTCTGATAAGAAAAGAACTACTGAATTTCTTGGTAACAGCCTCAAACTCAGCATAGAGGCCTACATCAAGTGCCTCGAGGAGGCAGTGCTGCTCTGGATCAAGAAGGTGGCTGCTGGAAGATTCTGTGTCTGGCAACAGGACTCTGAACATTGACACACAAGCAGGAGAAACCAGTCATGACTGTCAGACAACTTCTATGACTACATCACCTCTTACATCTGGCCACCTAATTACCCAGACTTCAACCCCTTTGTGTGTAGCACAGTTGAGTGAGAGACGAACAAAACTCCTTGTAACACCAAAGATGAACTGAAGACAAGGGTTGTAGCAGCATTCACCAACTTAAACAAGGCGATCGTCCAGAAGAGTTGCAGGAGATTCCGAAGTCATCTGGAGGCCGTGGTTGAAACCAATGACGATTTTATTAAATAAATTTACTGTTTAGTATTTCAAGATATTATTGTGTAATTTTAATAAATATAGGTGTTAATATAAGATGTCAGTGATATTTTCATTTTTGCATAATTTAAACAGCAAGTTATCCATCACACCCTCTGTGTTTGCGTATATATATATATATATATATATATATATATATCAAACATTCAATTCAACACACAGATGACAGTCTTTCATGCTAAATGCAGTCATCAGGTTGTGTGTTGTGCCAGAATAAAGTGCATAATGTGTCAGATTTAAATACTAATTCATCAGTCTTTCTTCATTTCTTTGTACTTTAAAAGTCTAGTTGATGGCATCACTTTAAAATAACCAATTATATATTTTTATTTTGATGAATATATGATGGATATTTTTAGCTTTTAGGAAAGGATTTGAGAAAATACATGAAAATGCATTTTTTTATAAACCTATTTCATAATTTCTAAATAATTTGTTTTTTCCATCATTGCTCAGTTGATTTATTTTTCTTTTGGCAGCTTGCCTCTTTGAGAGAACCTGAAAACCATCCTGCATATTCCTGAAAAAAACAAAAAAAGAATTGACTGACAGCAAAATTTTTGGATAAAGCAGTTCACAGTAAGACCTAACTGGAGAGACATATCAGAACACACAAAGAGGACAAACCATTTCCTGTTATGTCTTTGGGGTCATATTTTCCATGAATTCAAATCTCAAAACACAAATGTTAAAACACAGTAAAAAGAAAGTTTTCCACTGTGAAATTTGCAGAGTTAACTTTTCCAAAACATCACATTACAAAAGTCACATGTTAACTCACAGAGAAGAGAAACCTTTCCACTGTGAAATCTGTGGATTTAAGTTTTCTCAAAATGCACATCTCAAACAACACATGTTTACACATACTGGAGAGAAACCTTTCCACTGTGAAGTCTGTGGATTCAACTTTTCTCAAAAGGCAACTCTCAAACGACACATGTATACACATACTGGGGAGAAACCTTTCCACTGTGAAATCTGTGGAGTAAGATTTTCCTTTAAAACAATACTCAAAAGACACAAGTATGTACATGCTGGGGAGAAACCCTTCCACTGTGAAATCTGTGGATTTAAGTTTTCCCAAATTTCAAGTCTCAAACAACACATGTTTACGCATACTGGAGAGAAACCTTTCCACTGTGAAATCTGTGGATTTAAGTTTTCTCAAAATGCACATCTCAAGCAACACATGCTAACACATACTGGAGAAAAACCTTTTCACTGTGAAATCTGCAGATTCAACTTTGCTACAAATGCACATCTCAAACGACACATGTTAACACATACTGGAAAGAAACCTTTCCTCTGTGACATCTGTGGATTTAAGTTTTCCCGAAATTCTCATTTCAAGCAACACATGTTAACACACACTGGATAGAAACCATATCACTGTGAAATCTATGTTGTAAGCTTTTCTCGATATAGAAATCTGAAAGGATGCCCGCTATCACACACTGGCAAGTGACCTTTCCATTGTGAAATCTGTAGAGTTTTGTCGCTAAATAGTTATCTCAAAAGACACGTTTGCACACACAGGAGATAAGCTATTTCTTTTTTAGCAGAATATTAGCTAGTAGTATGTATTTAACACCACATATAGCATTCCGTCAAGACTTCAAGCTGACAGCAGTTACACAAGTTGATATCAATATCAATAGGGTGGCTGTGAGAAAAGGTTAGAGTGTTGTAAGACCTGAAACCACTTATGAGCCTCAGCTATGAACATTACTGGTAAAAAGTCATCAACAGTAGATATATCATCATCATCACTGCAATACTGCTTCCCAGCCAAGTATTTTTTCATGTTGGGAAAAAGATGATAGTCAAATGGGACCAGATCAGGAGAATAGGGTGAGTAATCAGATATTTCAATGCTACAGTCACGCACAACAGCCATTGTATGCTGGAGCAGTGACCTGATGAAACATGACACCTTTTATCAATTTTCCTATGCATTTGGCCATGATAGCCTATCATAACTGCTTCAGCAAGATGGCATAGTACTCTCCTTTGATGGTATGGTCCTTCTAAATATAGTAAACACAATGCCTTTTACATCCCAAAAAACAGGCCATCACCTTTCCTGTAGATAAAAAGCAGATGAGTAGAGGTGTTTCCACTGTATGGATTGTCTCTGGCTAAAAGTGATGAACCCAACACTGATCCTGGGTCAGGAAATGTTCAAGAAAACCAACTGGATCTGCCTCAGACAATGTTAGATTTTCCTGTGATGTGCTCAGCGCTGTGCGCTTTTAATCAGATTGTATCTTTGAACCCAACACTGATCCTGGGTTAGAAAATGTTCAAGGAAACCAGATGGATCTGCCTCAAACAATGTTAGATTTTCTCATGATATGATCAGAATGTTGCACTTTTAATTAATTCTGATATATTACTCTTCCTTTTTCTCTTCTTTTCTTCTTCTTCTTCTTCCTTTTCTTTGGAGAAGGGATGATTTTTTTCTGTTTTTTTTTCTTAACTTTTTATATTTCTCTTTCTTTTTCATTATATTGATTTTATTATCCTCTTTTTGCTTTAACCTGCATATATTATTATTTTTTCTTTTCCTTTCATGGAAATTTTGATATATTTCTTTCTTTTCCTTTTATGGTAATTCTTCTTACATCTTCTTAAATTTTCAAATAATGTAAAAAGAAGTGATGTTTCATAAGCAGCATTTTTAAATGAAATCATTTATAACATCTTTGTTCACTACCTGATAAGATGCTTAGGTTTAAACATTGAAACAAATATGATCTTTGTCATGATTACTTGTTTGTTCGTATGTACAAACAAGTAATCACAACAAAGATACATACATATATACATATATATACATATATATATATATATATATATATATATATATATATATATATATATATATATATATATATACAGTAGCGGCCATAATATAAGGAACGGAAACAACAAAGACATAAATATGTGTAATACTTTAAAAGTAATGCATGATTAGCAATGAATTTTTTACCAAATAAAGATTAGGGTGTAATGCATAAATATTATACAAAGTTACAAAAATTTACATAATAGTTTTTTTTTAAATAAAGATTAAATGGAACAAAGGAAATAAGCTACTGGACAAAAGTTAAGAAACGATCTTGTTAATACTTGATTCTGAACAAAATATCAACAAAATTTAATATTTGATAAACATCCCCTTATTTTCAATGACTTCTCTGCATCATCGACCACATGATCTAATTAATTTCTTGCAAAAATCAGCAGTAATTCCCTCCCATTCGTCTTTCAATAACTCCCATAGGTGATCCTGGTTTTTCGGGTTTCTTTTCTGAGCCCTTTCTCCAATTATCTTCCAAACATTTTCTATTGGATTCAGGTCGGGGCTCTGGGCTGGCCACTTCATTAGGGCGATTCCTTCTTCCTCAAATAAAGCCATCACCTTCCGAGCCTTGTGGCAAGGTGCATTTTCCTGCATGAAAATAGGAGATTCATAAAGATTATGGTGTAATCTTGGTACCACATGATGCTGAAGAAGCCTTTTGTAAATCTCAGCATTGATATTGCCATGTACGCGGATGATAGGGCCAACTCCTGCAGAAGAAATCATTCCCCACACCATCACACTGCCACCACCAAACTTAACGGATTCTTGACACATTGAAAAGACAGTCTTTCACCTGTTCTACGGCGTACGTAAGTTTTGCCCTCAGAACCAAATATAGTAAACTTGGACTCGTCACTGAAATGAACTGTATCCCATTGGGTGTCAGTCCAAACAATATGTTCTCTCGCATACTCCAGGCATGCACTTTGGTTTCACTTTGAAATAAGAGGCTTCGAAGCTGGAATACGGGCATGCAATCCTGCATTTTTTAACCTGCGAGCAACCGTTTTCCTTGAGATCTTATTTGTCTCTTCATTAAATTTACGGGCAATTGATGTAGCAGTTTCAAAATGTTTTTTTGTAGATATTCTAACAATTCTTCAATCTTCTCTTTGCGATGTTTTTGGTTTTGCATTTAACGTTTTATCGGTTTTATACCTGCTAATTACACAATGAACGACACTTTTAGACCAATGAACAATATCAGTAATTTCTGAAAATGACTTTTTTCTTGATAGCGGTAATGACTTTTTTTTCTTCTTGCGTGTAGAATTTGTCGTATTGCTTAAAAATAAAGTCCTAATGATAAATGAACTTTTACTTATTGTTGAAAAGCTCCATCGAGTTTTTTAACAATGGAAATTAAAAGTTTAATGCAAATTATTAACATCCTCAACTTTTGTCCAGTAGCTTATTTCCTTTGTTCCATTTAATCTTTATTTAAAAAAAAAACTATTATGTAAATTTTTGTAACTTTGTATAATATTTATGCATTACACCCTAATCTTTATTCGGTAAAATTTTCATTGCTAATCATGCATTACTTTTTAAGTAATACACATATTTATGTCTTTGTGGTTTCCGTTCCTTATATTATGGCCACTACTGTATATATATATATATATATATATATATATATATATATATATATATATATAGAAAGAGAGAGAGAGAGACATAATGCAGTAATGGATTTTGTGTGTAATTCATAACAGACCATTGAAGATGCCATGTGCATGAGTACTCACTGCTGAATGACATGACCTCACACCTGTGTCCAGGTATGGGAGAGATTTATGATAAAGGCAGTTATATAAACAGCCAATCCAGAGAGGGTGCAACCGTTTCTCTGATATCACAGGAGAATGGAACCGCTCGCACTCCTGACTGGTTGAGAGTAACTTATAAATTATTGGAGTGAATAACATGTTAAGTAATGAGAGATTCAAGTCTCATTTTATCCTTTTTCAGCACCCAAATGTCATTATATAAGTGACCATTGAGGTCAACACCTGATGGCAATAGTCTGTTTCATGCTTAAACACAATCTTCTGGCCTGAAGATTATGCTTATGCATGAAACGGATTGTCACTGCTGGGTGTTAACCTCAATGTCCACTTTTATATTTACATACGCTCTATCCCTGATATTGAGCACTTTAACCCAGGAATATAGCATATCTTCAAACTGTTTTTTTTATCATATATTTGTATATACTGAGTGTCCCTAAAGTTTGAACACATTTGCAAAAATGCATATTTTCAAGAAATTAAATTTCCAACAACATTTCATTCAGTTGGAATATTGACAAATAACATCTTTAATATGATTTCCATCGCTTGTGATGCAAAGCTTGATGTGCTTTGCAGGATTCATGTGAACTCAATGCAATAACTCCACATTGCCAGCAGTTTTAACGCATTCACTCTTTATGCGTTCAATCAATGTGTTGTATCTGCGATTACAATAAAAGATTAATAAAGGATTTGAAAATAGAATGCATGTAGTTTCTGAACACAAACAGCAAACGGAACAAAAAATTACAGCAACCAGTGTAAAAGAATTTGTTCAAATAGTCTGGGTAAAAACTATCATTATCTCCCTCTCTCTCTCTCTCTCTCTCTCTCTCATATATATATATATATATGGTAGTTGTATATTTAGGCAGCAATCCTTCGTTTATGCATGTTTCATTAAAAACGACAGACAAGGTACTACGATTGAGCTTTTTATTTAATTTTTCTTGTGTTCGAACAACCTTTGTCCTGCAAAGAAAGCTCTTGTTCGAACACAAGAAAAATTAAATAAAAAGTTCAATCATAGTACCTTGTCTGTTGTTTTTAAGGAAACATGCATATATATATATATCTATATATCTATATATATATATATATTTATATATATATATATATATTTCATCCTTTTTTTATTTTTTATCATTTTAAGATCCTTTTATACTTATTGTTGTAACCTAGAGAAGGTTACTGAATGAGGAATAACCAAAATAAATGTTATATACTAATACCTATGAACACTAATGTGTATGTTCCAATCCTCATAAATACGTTGGACACTATTGTAAGTGGGTGTAATATGCTGTCTAAGTAGTCCATCACTAGCAGTGGTTTACCTACTTCATACAATACTAGTATTGTGTTTTGTTGATGTTATAAAGATTACCATTTCATTTCCAACCTCCGTTTTGGTTATTCTTCATTCACTAACCTTTTCTAGGTTGTAACAATATGTATAAAAGTATCTTAAAACGATAAAAAAATAAAAATGGATGATATATATATATATATATACATATATATATATAATTATGTATTTAATTTTTGACAAAAATGATATTCACCAAAAGGATGGCAAAAATTAAGAGTGCTCAATACTATTTTCATAAAACAAAAATGTTGGTTAAATTAATATATTAATTACACATACAAATCATTTTTTACAAATAGTAAAAAGCAAACAGCACAATATTTTCTAAACATGTATTGGAAAATTAAAACCAAATTGCACCAAAAATATAATGGAAAATAAGGAAAACAGTATCAGCCTACAACAATAAATCCAAAAACTGTAAACTCTGTCTGCAGGAGAAAATAGTTATAATCACCTTCTTAGACCAATGCAAATTACTAAATAAATGTTCAGAGCTTATCTCAAAAGACAGATACAAAAACAAATTTTTCTACACAAAACTTGAAAACCCAAGGTGAATACCTTGTAAAATACTCCTATGATAAATGTAAATATATACACTATATACAACACAGATAATGTAACATGTTTTAGACAAAGCCAATACCTTAAACTAAACTAATAGATAACTAACCAGGAAAGAAAATATCTAAATGAATTAAATAAATTACGAATACACACATGAACACAAATAAATATCATAAAAATCAACAACAAATAAGTGACCAATAATAAATATTGAATAAAAATATTAATAAACAACACAATAGCAGCAAATAACCACACTTGAATACATAATTATTCCTACTTAATAACTTCTAGAATAATCTGAAATATAACAGTTACCACCTCCCCAATAACCATTAGGATAATACAATAGACCTTACTACCTATAATGCACCATTGACCAGCATATATAAACAGTCGAACAAAAACACAACACACTTGGCCTGAAGATTGTGTTCAAGGATGAAACAGACTGTTGCCATTTGGTGTTGACCTCAGTTTCCACTTTTATATTTACATATATCTATCTCTGTTATTGAGCACTTTTAGTCAAAAATACAGCATACCATAAAACTATATTTTTATCATTATATACATTTCTAAATAAATTGCCATTGAACAGTGATTGACCACAAGTAAAAATTTTATGCATTTTCACACAATAATCACATAATCAGCAACTGTTATTTGTGAAAATGTACATTTTATACCCCTTGACAAGTTCAGTATGTTACTTTGAGGGTAGCTGATGCATACACACATGTACACGCCAACTAAACTCACCAAGGGTATTAATGGCTATACAGCCAAGATGGAAATGCCAAATATGTTCATATTTATATATATATATATATATATATATATATATATATATATATATATATATATAATATTGTGCATTGAGTGATGATGCTAATAAAATACAGCTCAATGTATAATAACAGAGCTATAATTTATATTAATATATATTTTCCCCTCCGCGTTTCAATCAGTACCAGCCAGTTGCATTGTGAATGAAACTAATGTGCTACTGATGAAGAAAAAAATATTTACATATTATAAACTGTTACATTGGAAGATGCAAGTTACCATGACAAAAATGCATATTTGTTCTGACGTCTAAAGACACATCATCGGGTGGTTCTCTTGGTAGTAGGGTTGATTTCTTATGCTTTTCTTTTCTTTCCTCTTTCTTTTTCTTTTTATTGATTTCTTATTTTCTTTCCTTTTTCTATTTTAATTTGCTTTTTTCTTTCTCTTCCTTTTATGGAATGAGTAATTTTTTTATATTTGTTTCTTTGCCTTCTATGGAAAATTTTCACAAATGTAAAAAGAAGTGATGTTTCATAAATTGTATTTTTAAATAAAATTGTTTATTACCACCATTGTTAACCACCTGATGAGGCGTCTTTAGACGTCAAAACAAATATGTATTTTTGTCATGGTAACTTGCATGTTCCAACAGTTTATAATAAATATTTATTGCTCTACTCTTGTACTGAGCCCTTTTTTAAATTAATGTTGCGAACATTTGAATTTATATTCTTTTTGTTCTTTTACATTTGTGTGTGTATGTATATATATATATATATATATATATATATATATATATATATATGTGTGTGTGTATGTTTTGAACAATAAAAAATATTAAAAAATTAAAATTTTCAGACACACTGGCTTGTATATTAATATTTTTTCATTTTATTATTTTAATTAGATTTCTCGACTAGTTTCGGCCAGCATGGTTATCATTGGGAGAAAAAATTTTCTGCTTGTTAGTAGCAGTGAACTACAGAAATGAATGACTTGATGGAGAAAATGAACTTTATCTGTAGTTTTCATTTGTTTCTTTTATTTATTTATCATAAATTTTGGTCAGTCCTTGTGTTGGTCAAACAGTCTCTTTTAAGTTATTTAAAATAAACCCTGGATGGATTCATGCTGCTCTGAATTCCCTTGGTCATTTTGACAGTTTTATTGGTTCCTGGAAAGGGTGTGTGTCTGTGTTAAGTGTGTGTTATTTGGGTCTTAGGGAGTGAGTGAGCGAGCATGATGTGTGTAAGTGTGTATACTAGTATGGGTGTGTGTTATCATTTAGCTCTTTCAGGAGTGAGTGAGTATGATGTGTGTAAGTATATATAATTTGCTCTGTTATTTGATGACATGCAAAAGATGCATAAGTTATGAAAGAAGAACTTTATTTGAGAAAAAAATTTGGCATCAGTCAGAGATCTTTCCCCTAAGCTATCAGCTCCCGGCAGAGAGGAAGGTGAATTTTTACATATTTACCTTTGAATAAACACGCTAGTGACTCAGAGTGCTCGATTCATAGAAGAGTTTTGCATTATCAGCAGTAGCAGTCACTGTTTACAAATTTGTGCTTTCCCTGTAAAGTGCTTGACCGAATTTTATTTTTTATTTTTTCAGGGGCATACATATTGTCATCCACAGACAGACTGTTTTGCTCTATCACAGTTCATCAGTGTGGCTAGACATCTGATTGCCTTAAGCCAGGATCGAAACCCGACTGATTTTTATATATTTATATATATATATATTTATATATATATATATATATATTTTTATATATTTATATATATATATATATTTTTATATATTTTTTTATATTTATATATATTTATATATATATATATATATTTATATATATATATATATAAATAAATTGGACTCTCCTGTTGGTTTCGATGTATGAGGATCTGACAACTTTACCAATTGATTCAGTTATAAATTTTGTGTGATAATCTTAAGTGGCAATTAAGAACTGCTAGTGATTTACAAAGGAGGCTGCATATGGAGCAAAAGTGTGGATTGTGGGATGAGATCACTGTTGGATTGGCTGACCTTTTAGATCTCGCCCTCACTTCTTGAAGACAATTCAGACTAGCAGATTGAAAGGGTGCTATTGACAGCTCACAAGTTGCTCTTCAGCTTGTTTTTGTATTTTAGCTATGGGTGTTCTACATTCCTGTAACCCTGATCTAACTGGCTGTACATTAGGATTGGGTATCCTGTCATCAGACATTCTCATGACATGACCAGTCCACTGTAACTGAAACTGTATGAGGAAAGTCTCGATTCCTCCAATATTACACCTGTTAAACAGGTCTACGTTAGATGTCCTATCTTGAAGTTTAACTCCACAGATGGCATGCAGATAGCTTTTATGGAAAACATCCAGCTGGCATATATGGTACCCGTATGGAGTCCGCGACTCTGAGCCATACATATGGATGGCAAGGACAACAGCTCTGTAAACTTAAATGTTCATATATATATGGGGGAGGGGCAAATGGTTAGAATATTCACTTTCCAATCTTTAGACTCTGGTTCAAATCGCACCAGGGTCTATTTGTCAGAGACGCTATTGACCTGAAAAAGGGATCCCAGTGGGCCGTACGATTTGAAAGACACCGAAAACCAAATCACAGGTTGACCCAAGAGTTGTAAGTGAATCTGTCTAGATAGAAAACCACAAATAATGTTAGTAATGAAGTCAAAGGTCATCATGGCCGAGGGTTTGAGCTTACTTCAAACTTGATCACACCAGATCAGGCACTCTATCCCAACAACTGTAAAAAAAAATAACACTGTGTGTGCTGAACAGATAATAATGTGCCTGAGCAAGTGACTGCAATAGGAATTGGCTAGCCACTGTTGTCATCAGTTTTTAATGAGTAGCAAAGTAAGTATGGCACCCCAGTTGGAAAATTAAAATGATTTAATCTGAGATACAAAATGATCTGATAAAAAAATTTATAATGTCCAAAACAAAAAACATTTTTATAAATATTTTTTCTGTATAAGAAGGTAAATAATAAATATTACATTGTAGTTGGTTTGCATATTTTTATAATATTATATAGATATTTCTTTGGTTCATGGAGACATTCAACACAGAATAGTGCAATGGCTTGTCAATTCCTCTAGCATCAGGGATATTGAGGTTACTCCATCCCCACTCTCTGTGGGTGTTCATCAAATTTTTTACTGTTATATAAAGAAAAATCCCTGAAGATATTATTTCAGTAAAACATTTATGCAATATCAAGTGTGAGCATACTGGAAATTCATCCCAAATCTTATCAAAAAGAAGTCAATAAAATTGAAAAAAATAATTGTTTTCTGACAGTTGGCACTTCTTGAATCTTTAAGATTGGACAGAAAAAAAAACTACTTTTAATTTAAAAACAAATTACTTATAATATTTTAGTGCAATTTTGAAATTCATCCCATTGGTGTTTGTAAGAAGAGTTTTTTTGTTTTTTTTTAAATACAAGCTTAAAGAATCGAAAAATGCCAAATTTATGCCTTTTTAAAAAAAATAAATTTTCATTTTAGATACTGTTAGATTATTTTTGGTATGGATGTTCAAATAGGATATATGATGTTATGGAATAACTTGTCACCTCCATGAGTGACTACACTATAGGTAGTAACTACTTTTAAGTATCTGTAAATCAACGGACTACAGAGACTAGCTAGGATCTGGTATATATTTTCTCCTTTCCCTCTCCCTTAGCAAGAGAGCCTCTTGATTTTGTCCAATGGGCAGAATACAGTGGCCTCTCTTTTTTGAGGGTTGGACGGGTCCTACTAACATCAGATTTGCTTTGTGTTGGTATTTAGTTTGTTTTTGGGTTCATCCCCTCCTTTCTCATTGTCAAACATTAGATTTTTTATCTATGAAATATTTATTATCATCAAATTTTTAAATCGCAGGGTGCGTTTTGTAGGTCCCCCTGAGAGGATGAGGTATTATGGCGTATGGAGGTTTGATTGGTGATGGACGAGTTTTTGTGGTGAATGCGCAAATTGTAATGAGTGAATGGGTCATGATCGGATTAGCTAGGTATAAGATAATTCATGAAGACCAGCCTCAAACCCTTCCTCCTTTTTGGCCTTGTGCCATAATTTTATTTTTAATACAATAAATATTGACTAGCTGGGATCTATTGAGTACGACTCAGACTTACGCAAGAACTACTGATCTTCCAATGGTAGCACTCACTACTGGATTGACTTGTGATGACCTTATGCATAACTGTTACCTTTATTCTTATTGTACTGGTTTTTACAATAAACCTTTACTTATTTTACCCACCTTGTTTTTCAAGTATATATTCCTATTAGCACGGAATATAACAATATAATTTCGAAATACTACCTTTGACTACATTACCCTATCAAAGGAATAATATAATTCAATAACTCTTAAATTCAGAATGACAATTATAAAAAACACATATGCACACATTGGGTGCAATTATATATTTTATGACATCAAACAGGTACGAAAATAATAAAAAATAAAAGTAATGTATTAAACCCAAAAGTATCATTTTTCTATCTAATGTTCACACTCAATAGAAGACCCAAGGGCCACTCAAGGTAGAAGGTTACTGTGTGGAGTTGTATCAACATCTGAAAAGGAAAAATAAAAGTAGAAGAAAAACAGGTAATTCTAGACTTGAAAAGATCAAGATTTAATTAGCAGATAAAATTTCAGAGTTCAGGCAGTAACGTTATAAGTATAGAGTGGAAGTAGAATTTAGAAGGAACCAGAAACCCAATCCTAAACAGGAAACGAGTGATGACTCTTTACTTCTGTTCAAAAGACCTGGGAGAAGTGTGAACCGAACGATAGGCAAACCTATCTACTACTAAAAAAAAGACTACATAAAAAAATATAATTATTCACTTTAAGTCTTATGAAATCGTACAGAATAACAATTATATTCTCAAACTATTGGTTATATAAAGTTAAAGATAATTTATTTTTAAAACATTTAACAAAACCTTTAACAAATGTTTTGATTATTGCACTTTTGATGTTCCGTATTCCTCTAATGTTATTTTTAGTTGTTCCCACGTTTTTAAGTTAGTAGTGTCATACATTTTGATTTTTATCCCCAGAGCCTACTGTGTGTGTAAACGTTATTTTCGTTAAGAAGTCTTAAGTAAAAAGTAAATATTACTTTCACAAAATTCATTTAATCCATAAACTTACTAAATGACGTCGAAACATGATAAATTGTTACTGGATTTTTAAGAGATTTTTAAATTTTTTTGTCTAAAATGGCGGTTCGATGAGTGTCGAGTATGAATTTAAACATTCCTAAAATCTTTATAAATTAATTTTTCTTTTAATTCGGGTTAGTATTTAGGCTATAATCTTTCAAATAACGCCTTGTGTGTTTATCGAATAATATACTTGCGAGATTTGAAATTAAATTTTTAGAGTTTTCATTAATTTTATTATGGGGGGGTAATATATATATAAAAAATATATTTTTATAATGACTTTAAAAAAAGTAACATCTTTATAATAATTCCCATCATTTCTGAATAGTTTCTGAAAGTTTCATTAAAATCTGACAGTTATTTCTATTTTTGCAAAATTTTCAAAATTAATGTGTGTCATAAGGAAAAAATGCACAAAAAAATCGCTATGTTATTTCCTACAAGTTACGGTAATGACGAGAAACACGGTTTTTTCAATCGAATGTTAGAATATTCTAATAAACGCAGAAAAATTTTGAAAAATAATTAAAATTTACTTTGTTCTTTCCTCTTAATAGTAACATAAACAATTAAACGATAAACTTTGTTTTTCGGCAAGTTTGGCGTCTTTTTCATCGAGCTATGCTCTTTTTTTCACGATCTCGTGGAGATACCTAAATTAAAATATCAATTCTTTCAAACAGAATCCCAGTTATAGAAAATCTGTTCTGAATCATCAAAAAAAAAAAAAAATACGTCATTCATTATCTAATTAAAAAATCTTTTAAATTGCTTTTTTTTTATGAATAAAATATACTTAGGGACACTATTGTCTTTATAAAAAAATTCCATGTATAATGAATTTTTACAAAAATTGTTTTCATTTTGAAGAAATTGAATATATTATTAATAATTTTAAAAATCATTTTTAATTTTACAATTCTGTATTAATTTGTAGCGGTTTTGTGATGTTTAATAAAAAAAAACCAAAAAAAAAACCGTAAATTTTCATTCTAACACCCGAGCGCTAAATTCACTGCTGAATGGGCCTATTTACTTCCTTTCCTTGCAGAAATTAGTACCCGCTAAAAATTAATGAACAAACTTGTTAAAGTAGATGGGTTGATTCTATTTTTTCATTAGTTTTTTCATTTGTCCCCTTCTTCTACACAGAAAGAAACAACCCTCCCCTAACCTTAACACCTAACCCTAAAGAAGAAGGGAACAAATTCAAAAATAAAAAACATTTAATTAAATAATTGCTTCAATTGCCCTAATCTTTTTGGGGTTCAAAGAGAACGATTAATTTTTCTTTTCATTCTTCATAAAAAAAAAAATTACTTTGTTATTCTTTTATTTGTCGATGTTTACATATATTTGAATGAAAGTTAACTTTCTTAAATTAAGTACAAAAAAATTTTTTTTTTTAAATCGCTTAACAGAAGCGCGTACTAATTTCTGCAAGGAAATGAAGTAAATAGGCCCATTCAGCGGTGAATTTAGCGCTCGGATGTTAAAATGAAAATTTACCGAAAAAACTAATCATAAATGGAAAAACTTCAACGTAGTTAGCAGTGTAATAACAATGTCTTGCCAGAACACAACTGAGTAGTAAATTCGATCCTCGCTAGCTGCCCCATACATTCAACTTTGTGCTACACATACGTTTACTATAGAAAAGCTTACTACAATTCAGCGACCCGCGTCATTTTAAAAAGTATTTTGAATTATTATTTGAGTACGTAATAAAAAAAAATGTACCGATTTTTTAAATTTTTTTTTTGTAAATAAATAAAACTAAAAATGATGTTAAAAAAAAAGAAAAAGTATGTAAGAAAAACTTAAATACATTTACATCGGCTATTTTTTTTTTTTTTTTTTTGGCGGGGGGTTAGGTAATGACATTTTTTGGTGGAAATGATTATTATGATTTTTAAAGAAATTAATTTTTCACCGTGACAAAATTTAAACACACAGCGATGATATTTTCACGAATACGTGTGACCTTTTTTTAACTTTTAAAGCAAGGAATAATTTGTTCTTTTACACCGGTTGCTATAAATCTTTGTTCTATTTCCTGAGCGTGTTACATCGCTTTGTTCTATTTCAAATAATTTAATCTTTTTTAATTACATTTTAATTTAAAATAAGTAGTTTTATTGATTAACTTTATGAAATATTCTCGAGGTTGAGAAAGAAATATCAAGTATCCAGCAACAACAACAACGTAATCTTGTTTGTATGAAAAAGAAAGTTCAGTCAGATTCACCTGAAAAAAGGTAAGTTAAAAAAAGTTTGCCTCTGAAAATATATTCCATAAAGGCAGTCGATTTTTTTTCAATTATCTTAAAACATGTTTTTCTTTAGCTTGACTATCGGTTAGGGCCCATGATGACCCGGTAGGTTGACTGCAAATTGAATTAGTCAACTTTGTTTAAGTTGTTATTTTATTTTATTTGGTTTTCCTTGAATTTTTACCTACTTAGGTACATCCTTACCACGTTGAATCGCCGGGACCGTACTAAGGAAACGCAGATTACTTGTCCTTTATTTATTTGCTTATTAAATTTGAATTTATTCTTCGCCACCGAAATTTATCCTTTGTATAACGTATCCCCCACGGACTTTCAAAATGTCACCATAATTGATCTATGTACCTCCAAAATGTACATGATGAAAAAAATCCACAAAACATAAAAAGTAATAATGTCCAGAATTGGCAAAAAAAAAAAAGAGCATGCCCTAAGGGGAAAAAAAGCCCAAAACTTGATTTTAAAAAATTTCTATTGTCTAAATGTTTATGTCATTATTAAGAGGAAAGACCAAACTATTTTTTGAGTATTTTTTTTAAAAATTTAATCCCTTCCAGCACTTCCGAAATTTTAGCTAAAATTTTTGTTTTTTTTTAGTCATCAAAATTGACATAAAATCAATCATGTCATCCATTATTGACAGTTTTATAAACAAAAGTGAAATTCTCCGTTTAAAAATCTTGTAAAATTCAATTATACTTTTTTCAAAAGTTATTTTACGAAAATTAAAAAATATAAAGTATACTTAATGTAATTTGAAGGAAACATTACTTGCTTTTTTAGCAGAAAATTTTTTTTAAGACAGACATGTCCAACTGTGATGATTGGTTTTGGGAGGTGTGAATTGACATACATCAATGTATCGACAACTAACAAAGAGGAATTTATCAGATAACCAGAACAGAAGTGACAAAATTTGTGCTAATTTTAAGTGAGCTGGGTTAGAGTTAAATTAAAAAAATACACCTTCAAAATTTTCTTTTTTTTTTTTTACCTTACATTTGAGGGAAAATTCTGGAAGAAAAATAACATTTAAACTATGAAAAAATACATTTAGAATTCAAATTTCTGGAATAAAAATAACATTTAAATTACAAAAAATACATTTAGAATTCAAATTTTATAGCAGACAAAAAAGAGTCATTCAGTTTCAAATTTAATTTAAAACATTAAGTTTTTCACATTTTTCATTTAAAATTGAAAAAAAAAACAATTCTTATAAAAATTCATTTAAAATTGAAAAATATTTTGGCTTCAGACAAAAACATATTAATATGTATTATTCATAAAAGCCATTAAAAACTTTTTTAATTAAATAATGCCTTAGTTTTATTGAGTTTTGTATTTTACAATTTAGAGCTAAAGTTTGAGTTGTTGGGTGTAAAATTTTACAAAAAATTGATGATTTATATTCCTCAAATTTTTCTTCATTCAGTTAAAAAAATTACAGAGTTATGCAGTTACTAGTTTTAAAGTTTTCATGGAATTAAGTAAGGGTGGGTAACATGTAAAAAAAAATATATTTTTACCATGACTTTCTAAAAAACAAACATTTCTAAAATAAATTCATTCATTTTTTAATAAGTTCTGAAAGTTTCATTAAATTCCAACAGTTATTTGATTTTTGCAAGAATTTCCACATTAATGTGTTTTCAACTGGAAAAGGTGCTAAAAAAACTAATACTAAATATTACATCAACCTCTGACCTAAAAAAAACAAGATTTTCAACCAAAATTTCAAATGTGTTAAAAAGGAATAAAAAATTTAAACAAAATAATTAAAAATTAATTTGGTCTCTCCTCTAATTAAACTTTTTCACTATAAAACTTTGTTTTTATTAAGTTTGGGGCCTTTTTCATCAGGGTATGCCACTTTTTTAGCAAGAAAGGGGACATCTTATTAAAAAGAAACTTTTATCATCAAAACCTTTGTGTTATTAAGATGACAGATCAAAGAATTTTTAGATGAATTTTTTTATTGATTTTAGTACCTTGAAAATTTTGTTTAAGAATTTTGTTTTTCTGGCATCAACCATAAATTAGTACGGCAAATTTGAAAAATTCTTGGAAAAATCAGGTAATTATTGGATTTTAATGAAACTTTCAGAGCTTATTCAGAAATGAATGAAATTAGTTTTTTAGCCATTTCTTTTTGTTTAGAAAATAATTTGTAAAGAAAGATATTTTTTTACTTTTATTAACCCCCCCACCTTGCTTACACACACACACACACACACACACACACACACATTTAAATTAGGTACCTTCACAGATTCACAATACCTAAGGCTTAAAATGAATTTAAAAGAAATGAAAAGCCTAAAAATTCTTTCTTGAAGCTTTAATTTTAAATCTTTAAATTTATATCTTTTCACCTTTTTCACACTGCAGGCAACAATAGTCACCATAGAATTCTCTCCCTTTGCTACTCTTGGTGCATTTTGTTGCCTTGAGACAATTGCTATAAATAAACACTTGTCAACTGTAATTTCCAGTATTTGAAGCTGGAAATTGCCTACTACTGCTTTGGAACATGGTTAAACTTCCATTTTCCAACACCATTTTGAATTCTTCTCAACTCTACACAAGGTGTAACATTAACCAATTAAACCCACATTAATTTGTTCGCATTTTTTTGTAAACAAAAATGACCATGTCAATATCCAACAAAGCCTTTATTCGAGAGATTTTGTTTAATTTGGATGCAGATGATGATTTTAATGTTTTTACTCAAGTGGATATTGATGGTGAAGTAGTTGAAGATGATAACCACACTAGTGACATGGAGGAAAATGATGATGACCACTAGCAGCTACTATCATCCATGCCTGACTAATTTTATGGAAGCTACTGGCGATTATTGATAGAATAATTCACCTTCAGAAAGGCTGTCTATTTATAAACGATGAGATAATAATAATATTTGTCAGTGAGACGAATAAATGAGTCAGGTGAAAAAAAAGCAAGCAAATGCTAGTGTCTTCTCATATGTAAACATGAGGAAACACATCACTTTTTTGATGAAATGAAAGCCTTTTTAGTGAATTTGCTTCTTATTGCACCCCCAGAACTCCACAAGGAGTAATAAAAGTTAAAGTACATTGAATTACTTACGTATTTTTTAATGTATTTGTTTTCATTTCACGTTTCAAGTTTTTTTGTTTTCAATGTCAAAACATGCATGCAAAATGTAATCCATTGCATAATGCATTACATCAAAATATTCATTCATTCCTTTATTAGTGTAGAAAAATTGAAATCTATATGCACAATACAAATAAAGTTATAATTATAAAACAGTAGGTGTTCATGTTTTTGCACCCTCAAAAAAAAAAATTCAGTGGCATGGCAAACAATTCTAGAAAGAAATTAGCATAGTATCGGTTAAATCTTATATTACATGCATTATTTACATTATTTGGACTGTTATCATCATCTTCATTGCCATATTTGCAACGTTTCAGCTGTTGTACACTCCAGCTTTCTTCAGGTGATTGGAATTTCAAGACTCTTTTGGATGTCTCAGTTATTTTTCTATTAACTCAGCGCTTCAAGTTTTTGGTTCACCACTGCTGTGGCCTGGTATTGAATTCCCAAATCTTTGGGGCTAGTCACTGGATATAACCAATGTGAGTTCAATACCACACCACAACCGTGTTGAACCAAAAATTTGGAGAGTTGAGTTAAAAGGGGAATAACTGAGACATCCAAAAGAGGCATGGCACGTGAAACTAGATCAATCTACCCCAGTGGATGAAATAGAGGGTTCGATTTGAAATTTCAATCACCTGAAGAAAGCCGAATAATGGCTAAAGGTATTAGTTAGATCCAGTGACAGGACTCAAAGAGTGTGAGTTCAATACCTGGTTAAGGCGGTGGAGAGCTTGGAGAGGGGAATTGACAGGAGATAACTGATAACTGACATCCATTAGACATGGCACGTGGAACTGGAACAGTCTATTTCAGCGAGTGAAATAAAGAGTTCAGTTCAACATTCCAACAACCTGAAGAAGGCCGGAGCATACAACGGCTGAAACGTTGTGTTAAATATGGCAACAAAGATGAGGACAATGTTTGAATAATGTAAGTAATGGGTTTCATTGTTGTTACACCTCGTAGAGTTTAGAAAAATTCAAAATGGCGTTGGAAAATGGGAGTTTAACTTTGTTCCAAAGAAGTAGTAGGTGATTTCCAGCTTAAAATACCAGAAATTTATAGCAGATATACAGACTGTGCCTTGAGCAGCAAAGGGAAGAGAATTCTATGGCAGCAATTTTTGCCTGCAGCATGGTAAAGGTTAATAATAGTCTGGTGGCAAATCTGGCTGTAGTTTTGCATACCAGCCAGAATAAAATTAAATCAAAATTCTCATTTTACTTGCTCAGAATTTGTATTGTACAATTGATTTCACTCAGAATAAACTGTATAGTGTGTCAGATTTAAACACTAATTTATCAAATTTTCTCCCTTCATTTCTCTGCGTTCAAAAGTCTAGTTGATCACAGATTTTAAATAAAAAAATGACATCCTTTTGTTTTAATCAATATATAATGGATTTTTTGGAGATTTTAGGAAAAGCTTTAAGAAGATACTTGAAAATGCATTTTTATGACCTATTTCATAATCCTAAATAGTTTTTCTCAGTATTGCTCAGTTAATTTATTTTTTTCTTTTGGCAGCTTGCATTTTTGAGAAAAACTGAAAGCCATTCTGAATATTCCTGAGAAAAAAACAAGAATTTATTCACTGCAAAATTCTTGGATAAAGCAGATCACATTGAGACCCCCCAACTGTAGAGACATATCAGAACAAACAGAGGGGATAGACCATTTCCTGCTAGAATTTTGGAGATCTCAAAACAAAAATGTTAAAACACAGTGAAGAGAAAGTGTTCCACTGCGAAATCTGTGGAGTAAGATTTTCCTTAAAATCAACACTTAAACAACACATGTTAACACACACTGGAGAGAAACCTTTTCACTGTGAAACCTGTGGCTTGAAGTTTTCTCTAAATTGTAATCTCAAAAAACACATGTTCACACACACTGGCGAGAAACCATTCCATTGTGAAATTTGTGGATTTCAGTTTTCTCTAAATTGTAATCTCAAAAACCACATGTTAACACACACTGGAGAGAAACCATTCCACTGTGGAATCTGTGGATTTAAGTGCGCTCAAAATACATATCTCAAAAACCACATGTTAACACACAATGGAGAGAAAACTTTCCACTGTGAAATTTGTGGATTTAAGTGTCTTCGAAAAGTATCTCTCAAAAAACACATGTTAACACACACTGGAGAAAAACCATTCCACTGTGAAATTTGTGGATTTAAATGTGCTCAAAATTCATATCTCAAAAAACATATGTTAACACACACTGGAGAGAAACCTTTCCACTGTGAAATCTGTGGATTTCAGTTTTCTCTAAATTGTAATCTCAAAAAACACATGTTAACACACACTGGAGAGAAACCTTTCCACTGTGAAATCTGTGGTTTGAAGTTTTCTCAAAATTCATCTCTCAAAATACACATATTAACACATACTGGAGAAAAACTTTTCCACTGTGAAATTTGTGGATGTAAGTTTTCTCAAAAGTCACATCTCAGATTACACATGTTCACACACACTGGAGAGAAGCCCTTCCTCTGTGAAATCTGTGGATGTAAGTTTTCCCTAAATTCACATCTTAAAGCACACATGTATACCCACACTGGAGAGAAACCATTCCACTGTGAAATCTGTGAAGTAAGATTTTCCTATAAATCATCACTCAGAAAACACATGCTAACACATACCGGAGAGAAACCTTTCCAGTGTGAAATCTGTGGATTCAAGTTTTCTCAAAAAGCACATCTCAAATCCCACATGGTAACACATACTGGAGAAAAACCTTTCCACTGTGAAATCTGTGGATTTAAGTTTTCTCAAAATCCAGCTCTTAAAACACACATGTTAACACACACTGGAGAGGAGCTTAACAAGCTCAGGATCCTGCATCAGTTGGATTAGGGCCATTATTTCAAAATGTGACAAACCTAGCCTGACCACCAATGTGCCTCAAAAAGGATACCCCTCCTTTCCCTTCCCCCAGTAATGTAAATGAATGTGCATCTAGATCTGTTTGTTACAAAATAATACATAAATCATTCACAAAGAAATATTCAGAAATATTTGCATTCATCTGGCCCAAATATGAGCATAGATGCAATTAGACACCTCACTGGGAAGGCCTGCATAGTCTGATTCCTGGCAAGACCTCATCCACTATATTTACTGAAACCCAAACATGTGAAAGGCTTATTTCTTGTATACCCCATTCTCATTACATGATCTCTCTTTCATTTAGGGGCAAAATATCCTGGTCTGCCAAGCTTAAAATGAAGCTCTTCTGTAGCATCAGATTGAGATACATATGCAGAAGGACATACAAGTCCCAAAATAGCATTCTGACCGTTGTTGAAATATAATGATTTGAAGTTTGGTCTCTACTCGTATGTGTGAACTCAATGTCTTTTAAAAGACATTCATAGTAATATAAATCCTGAATGGTGAACATCCTACTATGTCTAAAATTTCTCAAATTATCATGTGATGGTATTTTGTAGCAGGATAATGATTACAAGCATTAATAAGTGAAAGAGTGGTTCCAGGTGAAGAAAATAAGTCTTTCGGTAAGAACTATTCAATCACCTGAAACTGTGTATAAAATCTGTGAAAGGAGCTTAAACTTTGAATGCATTAGAAGAATCCCAACAGCCATGACTGATCGTAAGGTGATTTTGAACAATGTAGGTGTTAATTTCTTGAAGAAGTTTACTTCAAATTATTTGAAACATCTGACAACTGTTACACCAAACACTGGATATACCATTGAATATGAAATGATGTTTATTGATATGAATGCCAAACTTATTCATATTTCTTTTTGTTGTATTTGCAAATAAATTTCAATGCAGACAAACATTTATTTTAGTTCTCTTTATACATATCTTAAGTATGTTAAGCTCTAGTTTTATGCTAGCAGCAAGAATAGAAATTATTTTCTTAAAACAATGTATATTCCAATACTTTTGTTTCTTGCACTATATCATATATATATATATATATATATATATATATATATATATATATATATATATATATGCACACACATACAAACAAGTACTGAAAAATTCTCAACCTGACATAAAATACATTATATATATATATATATATATATATATATATATATATATATATATATTATAAATTTTGCTTGAAGATGAAACAGATCTTGATACTTTAATTCAATTTAATTTTTATAATTATATTGAAGGTTTTAGCTCTTGTTTTTGAAACATGAGAACTTATGTAGCGAAGGAATCATATTTTTTAAAAATAATTATAATTTAGGCTCTACTTGTGTATCGAGCACTGTTTTTTAAAAATGAAAACAAAAATACTAAAGAACTTCAGATTATTTACCTAACGAGTTCCTTCCTATTTTCTATATATTTACACACACACACACACACACACATGCAAACACACACATATATATATATATGAATATATATATATATATATATATATATATATGAATATATGTGCTAACACACACACAATAATATATGAATGCCCTTAGTCAGAATACAATAATTATTGCAGATTTTATTTAAGACTACTCAGAATTTGTAGCCATCAATATTTGTAATTTATGAGAAATATATTGAAAAGGTATATGTATATATGTAATGCACATCTATCCTGTGTATATAGTATGTTAAGCTCTAGTTTTATGCTAGTAGCAATAATAGAAATGATAATCTGCTGAAATCAACCTATGGGTTCAACATAATTTATGTGAATATATATATATATATATATATTTATTAATATTTATGTCATTATATACCTAGATATATACCATTACTACCCACCCAAATAACATTAGAATAATAAAATAGCCCCCCCCCCTGCTACATCACTGACTAATATATATGAATACTCAAGCAAAAACAAAACACACATAGTCTGATGACTTAAGCATGAAACAGACTGTTGCCACTGGGTATTTTCAATGTCCACTTTTATATTTACATCTGCTCTATCCCAGATAGTGAGCACTTTCACCCATAAATATAGCATAAATTCAAACTGTATTTTTATCATTATATATACATATATATATATATATATATTTTGGTTTGGTGCATAATTACCAAGCGTTTTTTAAACAATATTTATTATGAAAAAAGAAACGTAACAATTCAACAATAATGTTCCCTGCATCGACTTTCGCTGATTCTTCCTTCACCAGAAAGTTCGTTGAGATCACGAAATGATTGCGATGCTTTCCATCCTTTCTTTAAGTGATAAAGCTAAAGCATAATACGATGAATATGAGTATGATTATCAACACACATTTTTATAATCTGAAAATAAAATAATATTTTTATTAAAAAAAGTAACAAAACAGCAATTTTTTATTAACAAATAACTCGCCTACAAAAACGCCTGATAATTATGCACCAATACGATATATGTATAAAATGAAAATAGAGTTTGATGATATGCTATATGTATGTGCTAAAGTGCGTTAATATATACAGGGTGTCCCTAAAGGCAAAAATGCATATAAAGAAATATGCACTTTAACCCATAAATATAGCATACCTTAAAACTATATCATATTTTATCATATTTAGCTCCTGAGAAACTTTCATTACATTCATAACCTGTCATTGACATCCCATCCACCATCCACCTACAAACTAAAATTAATAGAAACAATAAAAAGCTTCATAAAGAGAATGAGATGGAAAGTGTATTTCTTTTGAAACCAAGAACATAACAGAATTGTCACACTCAAGGAAAAATACAACTTCATGAAAATGTCTCTTACAAGATGAAGAAACTTTGAGAAACACTTGACTTAGTAAGAATCATAAAATTTCATAAACAATTAAATACCTTCCCTGCCAAAAACAAATTAAAAGAAGATATAACTAAAATAAACAGTTAACCTCATATTCATCACAGAAATTTACACGAACTAACCCTCCTCCCAACAACAAATTACTCAAGGACAACATAACTAAAATATACAGAAAATTACCAAAAACAATAGAACATGATATTAATGTAAAAGCTAAAAGAATCACCCTCACATTAGACCATATAGACAATTGAATAAATTGCATTGCTAAATCACAAGCATTTATGACACTAAAAGACGACAAAGAAAACTTCAAAACAAACCTAACATGCAGACTCATAAGCCCTGCCAAAAAGTTAATAGGTAAAATAAGTAAAATAGTACAGAAAGAATTAATTCAGAACTAAGAAAGAAATGTGGAGTAAATCAATAGAAAAACAATTATAGACTGGTTCCACAACACCAAAAAGAAACAGAAGTGCAAATTCATGGAACTAAACATAAAAGATTTCTAGTCTTCTATGACAGAACTCATGCTGGATAAGGCCATCTCCTTAGCTCATGAACAAGTAAAAATAAACACCAAGTAAATAAAAATCATTAAACATTCCCAAAAATCACTATTATTTGACAACTAAGACACATGGATAAAGAAAGAAGGGACTTTTGACATTACAATAGGGTGCGTTGATGGTGCAGAGAGCTGTGAGCTCATATGTATACATTTGCTACAGGAACTAAAATAATCAATAAAAATTATATAGGCCTCTATATATGTATATCAATGCTTTTGTCATTATATGTATATATATATGTTTAGATGATTATATATATATATATAAACAGACCACTTTAAGGTTCCATATAATAAATTATTTCACCACAGCCCTTTTAAAGGACAGCGGATCATCAGATTTTATTTCCAAAGGTTGAAACGAAAAATGAAAAGAAATTTACACATTTATGACAGGCAGTAATAAGTAAATTAACGAAGTGAGGGAGTGAAGGGGGTAGAGAGACATGATTGAGTTAGATGTAACATTTCTATTCTTTCAAATTTAATTTTTTAGAGGAAATCCAGACATTGACACATTAAATCTGTTAACGGAAGTTATATATTGATATGGGGGAGGGATAGGACAAAAAGGCATAAAGAGAAAGAGAGAGAAAGAAGTTGTGATAAAGTGTCATTAACTTTCTTTGGAATGGATGCTGTTTTTCGCTTTACTTTGAGAGTTCATAAATATTATAATTTTTTATATAAGTTTGAATGTTTAAACAGTCTAAAGAATTTAATTATGTTAAAGGTTGTTTTAAAAACTTTATTACAAAAATTTTGGAGATTTAATATGAAATAATCGATTAGAAAAATATTCATAGAATTTACATTAAAACACTAAAAGTTTAATTTTCAAATATAAGTTTACTTCTAGTTGTAATTGATTATTAAGGTGATATCTCTATCAGTTTGAATTTTATTCATGAGTTCAATTAGCGACTATTTTTAGATTGGTAATTTCTCTTACTTAAAATTTAGTTTTAAGTTAATATGGAGTGATATTTGAAGGTAATATTAGAGATCTTGCTCTATCATATATTGTAAACACATCCATGTAAATTTCATATACATATATATATATATATATATACACTAGCCTAGAAGCCAGCCTTCTTTAGGTTAGTTGATGCAAGGGGCTTTTGGGTCTTTGACCTTTTACTTTCAGCATCCATAAAAGTAATATGCTTTTAGAAATAATAAATTCAATTTATCTTTATTCAACACCTTAATTCGGCATAATCTTTCTTCATATACACAGCCAGTCACTGTAGTTTGTTTACATTTATTTTGTAGTCAATTTTTCTTTTCTTTTAAAATCACCATTCTTTATGATCCCTTCACATAAAGTCAAACTTATGGAGCCCAAACTATGTAATATTTTGAATACATCATGGTACACATGCTAGCAAAAAATAAAACACATGAGAAACTTACCATGCCCCACTTACGGTTTAATTAGATAATATCAATTGCAATGAATAGGGAAATTAAAGTTAAACCTTTAATAAGGAATTGTTTTTAAGCCTTTCTGTTTGATATTTAAATTTAACTTTAAAGGAGTTGTTTATTTAATTTTTAATCACGTGTAACTACAATAGTTACTACCTGTTACTTAAGGTTGTTTAATATTCGCCAAGATAAAAAAACAGATGGATGGACACATGTACATTTCACTTTATTATTATGGATATATTTATGTCATATATATGTCACACACACACACACACACACACACGCATACATATATATATATATATCTCATAAAGAAACAATTCATACAAAGAATTAGCAATAGTTATGAGATTAATAGGGAATCACTTCACTAACAAGTATTAATGAGACATTAACTTGTTATCAATTCCTTGAATAATACAATCCTTATATTTGAGTTGTCAGATGGAATTGACGAGCCTAGTACTTTCAACAATTTCAAATTGTCATCTTCAGGGCGCAATTTTTTTCCATATACTCATTAAGTTTTGTTAGCTAATTGATTTTGCCATTAATCTCATTAACATTGCTGCTTAATTCTTTGTATAAATTAATTCTTTGTGATATAATATAAAAGTTGAACACTCTAATATATATATGTCATTACATATATATATGCAAAATATATATATATATATATATATATATATATATATGCATAGTACTTACTGGTAACCGCTCAATATCAGTGAG